>CAUHTR010007843.1:18758-76182 GCA_959609185.1 Schmidtea polychroa
TTTCTTTAGATGTAAGAGCCGCAATAAACAAATGGTTGGTGATATTAAATCTACTAGGGAGAATCAACTATTTATTTGCATCATATTATTTTTATTAATAGTTGACTTTTTTCTCGAAACTCCCTTCTATTTTATCTTTATTTATTTTAATTGGAAATTAATTATATTAATTTGTTTAAATTAAGTGAAAAATATTATTTTTTAAAGTTATTTTTATTTTATAGAAAAAAACAATAAATTATAAAAATTAAATACAAGAAAATTATTGGGTGCCTATTTTTGCATATGATTTTTGCATTAAATTGTAAATTTTAATCAAGATATTTATTTCATATTTATTTCTGATTTTTTTTATTTTTCATATTTTGAAATATAATTTAATTTTTTATAAAATAAATTTAAGGATGTAACTCAATTTTTAAAGAATTAGTGAACTATTTATGAACGACTTTCATGCCAATGGTATTCATGATATTTTAGTTACAATAATTTCAGAGCCCCAAATAAGAATTTTTTAATTTTTATAGTTTTTTAAAAAATTAGATTAAAATAGTAATTTTATACTGGAATATTTCAAAGATGGAAAAATAGCATATTAAAGTATATAATTAAGGAATTTAAATAAAGCAGTCATGATAAAGAATGAAAGACCTCCGGACATATAATAACAAAAGGTTTGTGAAATCCTGACCTAAATGCCGACAATTATAAATCAGTGAGAAATATTTCTAATTAATATAATTTCCAAATTTATGTATATGAAATATTCCCGTTTTTTTATCTTTCGATAATTAAAATTAAATTAATTGGAAATTAAATAATTAAAACAAAACAAATTTAATTTTCTTTTGTTTTCAATAAAACTTATGAAATAGAACTATAAAAAACGTTTTATCATCGACTAAAAAAAGGTGTCAAATAACAATAAATTTTATCCGGCTTTCTCGAAACTCGATTTTTGAATCAAAAGAAATAAACGCCACTCTGCTTTTTATCCAGTAGACAGAGAAAATATTCTTTTGCCATTCAATTTGACAATTTTTTGATTGAAAAAAATTGAATAAACTTCAAATAATAAGTTATATTGACAAAAGGAAAACGAACTTGAACAATATAGATAAAACTCACCATGTCAATTAAGTAGAGAGAAAGAGAGAGAAAAAACCCACTTTTGTTGTTTGAAATTGGAAGTGGGGAAAAAAACAAAAAAAAATTTTGGAAAGCTTTTCATCAGAAATATATATATATATATATATATTTTTATTTTTATTTTATATTTGACAGAACCGAGAAAAAAGTCGATGGAAAACAAACAGGAATTTATTACTATTAATTAATAGTTTGATAATGTTACTCAATTAAAACAATAATGAGTAATGTAACATAAAAACAGTCTGTCGGCAAAATTGGAATACAAACCCAGAGAACAATGTCTAATTATATGCTGCAGTGATGGAAAGCAAGTAAAAAACCCCAAACACACACACATACACATATACACCAACACTCATACGTAGGCACGGTGCCTTATGATGGAACATAAATCGAACGATCGGTGATATGACAAGACAGTGTCAAACCCAGCCCGGTTCTCTTCCAAATGCCGCCATCATAAATCAAACGAGAGATGTTTAGTCATTAGTTTAGTGAAATCTAATTTTGCCAATCTAGCCCTTTTATTTTCTGGCTCCTATTCTAAACGAAAAAAAAAACTTTATGTGTGTATAAGGGTTTTTATCTATTTTCGTGTGTGTATATTGGGGGTTTTGTGTGTGTGTGTGAGTGTGTGAAATTATATAATTTTTTTTATCCCAATATGTTTAGCTGTAGAATCTAATGGTTTGGGTTGCATTACAATGACAATTGCATGCCTAGGATCTTTGCGAATCGCATATTGATATCATAATTTATTATATGGTCATCTAGATTTCAAGCCATGGAGATTTCATGACGATAATTTATGTACCATGTTTTGTTCGGATTGATTTATGTTTTATTTATTAATCGCATAATATTCAGAAATCCAATATATTATTTCATTGTTTTGTTTTCGAGAGCGGACAAAAAAAAAAATTTTTTTATCATGTTTTCCCCTTACTTAACTCTATACTACTACTACTACTACTAACTAATAGTCGAACAATAAATCATTTGGTAAATGTGACTAGCCGTTGACTGGAGATAGCTATGAGTGGTCCAAGCACTGGGTCTTAAGCTGATGATTAATAGTCAATTAGGTCTGGGAAGATATGTCGTATGGGTTTGGGATTATTGATAATTTTTGACACTTTTGTGGTTTTAAAACGATTTATCGCTCGTTAAACATCAAATGAAATCAATAGATCACCGATATCTTGGCATTTTTCGACCCGGGCTAAATAATTGATTTTCTCTTTTTTTTAATTATGGGTTTCTTATCGTATTTTCCCCTTTCAAAAATGAGACAGGGAGCACACATGCGCAAAGATCGGGAATTAAAGCCATACACGAATTTTGTATTATCAAATTCATAATATTTCGGTAATGCACTGATCAAATCCCATTTTATTAGATATCGTTTATTATAAGGTAACATTTGGTAGCTGTTTCCTTTTTTGTTTTCCCCATTTCAATAGTTAATCTAAATGAAAAATATAATTGGAAGAGAAATTAGACATTTTTATTATCCCGTTATTGTGTTACGTAATATTTGAACATCTGTTACGTTCCGTCAATATCCATTAACTTCCTCGAACTGTGGGAAAGGCAAATAATTAATTTGACCATTAATCTTAAACTTCTCTTTTAAGTTTAAAAAACAACAATAATAATAATAATAATAATAATAATAATAATAATAATAATAATAATAATAATAATAATAATAATAATAATAATAATAATAATAATAATATAATAATAATAATAATAATAATAATATATTAATAATAATAATAATAATAATAATAATAATAATAATAATAATAATAATAATAATAATAATAATAATAATAATAATAATAATAATAATAATAATAATAATAATAATAATTTTAATAATGTCAATTAAATATTGATTTTCACAAAATATTAGACAGTGCTTAGTTTGAATATAAATTTATTTTGTACTTTCACATTAGAAAATTTTGTGTGGTTTATTAATTTGTAGAATTTTACGATATGTGAAAAATTTGAATCAAAGCCATCAAAAAATCTGTGAATGTTGAGAAACAGGAAGTAGAAAAATTATCGAAGTTGTTGAAAGGTATCAGATGTTTATTAGGCTGTCTGTAAAGATCAACACTATTAAAAGGTTCATTTTATATGACTCGGAATTAATTTATAATTATTGTTGTTTTATCTATATTTATCATTTTTTATTATATTATTAATTGTTAACAAAACGAAAATTAATAGTACCGTATATAAAGTTATATTAGTGTATGCATTATGTTTTATTTTGTATTTTTACAATACATTCTTTTATATAATAAAATTAATTTGTAAATAGTATTTCTCTGTCATTCTGGTACTTCAAAAAAAATTAACTTAATAAAGACACCAAAAGATTGTTGGAGATCTGTGTTTAAATCTCGTGAAACCTGCAGTAATTTTTATTCAATTTTGTTTGAAATAAAATTTAATTCCGAAAAATAATTAAATATAAATATTAAAGGTGACCAATAATTATTAATAATTTTTTATTTCGTTTCATTTCATTTCGATTCCAAAGATTAATAAAATTTGGTCTAAGCAATTGTCTGGCAATAAAACTGAAATTTAGTAGAAACTTTTTATATTTGTTTAACTTACGAGCTCATTAAAAATATGTTGAGATAACTATTAAGTATGATTAGCAATTTCTGAGTAATTATTATTAATTTGTTTAATGCAATAATAATCAGATTTGAAATTTTAATTAATATTCCGAATTCTTATTTTCAAACAATTATTTTACTTACTCTACAATACGCAAAATAGGTAACGGACTAGAAAACCAACTTGAGGGACCCTAATTTTCTTATTTGTGTACTAATACAGTACATAATGAAATATAAATTAAATAAAATTATTATAAGAACTTTTTCAATTTTCACCACTGATTTTTCTTCAATTGACATTGTATTTATTAAAATTGGATTATTAAATAAATAAAATATTATTAAACAAGGGCGAAGAGGAAAAGGCCACTAATATATCTAAATAAATATTTTTAAAATAATTTTCACAATATTATAGCCATATATTTACTATGACTGTTTTATAATTAAACGTATTTAATTATAATAGGAATAGCCTTTTGTTTAAATGAGCATTTGAAGTATACACGTATTTGTTAAAGTGGTCTAGGATATGTGTACTTATTATGAGTTTAGTTGTACTCGGAAAAGAAGTTTTATAAATTTTTATTTATAGTATATTATCAATTATAATATATATATGATGATTTCTGAAAAATATTCACCAAAATTTTGATCTTCATACCTAAACCTTCGTTTCAATTGTCACATTTTTATATCAATAAAATAGGACCCCAAATTACATGGTCTTTAAAACAATTCTTTTAAATAATATCGTCAAAATATTAACATTATTTTGTGTAAAATAAAATATAAGGATGGAGAGAAATTAATTTTTTAAATAAATAATCTATTTAGATATGTCAATTATTGATTTTTATTTTAAATTAAATTTAAATTTAAATTTTCTTTTCTGTTTGAATTATCCGATTTATTTACCAATAAAAAAAAATCAATTCTAAAAATCACTTGTCAATTTCGCTAAATCGTAAACAAAATGATCAATTATTATTAGTTTTTTTTTGGAAAAATTGTTGATATCGATTTAAACCGCCCATTATTTTGATATCGATCAAATCAATCAATTTTGTAGGTGTGTGTGCGCGCATGTGTCTGTTTGAAATAATAAATAAATTTTGATTTATTTATATATATATATATATATATATATATATATATATTCATTTATTTATAATGATTGAGAAATGAAATTGAAATAATAAGCAATCAAGATATTTGATAGATTAACTGGTTTGGGTCGCTACGATTAAGATTGCGGCGGTATCAAAGATATTCCTCAGAGTATTGTCAATCATGAAACGTTAATACTATCAGTAAGCCGATAAAATTTTGTTTGAAGTTAAGTAGTGATTTGACGTTTTTGGTAATTATCAGCAGACTACTCATAATCTACAGATATTCTCGTAATAGACTGCGCGTTCTCATTATGTGTCTGTTTTGGTGTCGCGCTTTTACAACGCGCACCAATATTTTACAAAGGTTGAAATTCTAATATTCTATACTGATTGTAGTTTTAGATTAATTTTTTAAATAAAATACAAAAAAAAATCTGTCGGTATTATTTGATAGCCATTTTAACAATGATTGATAAGTTAGATAGACGATTTATTGTGTTTGTGTGTGTTGTGGTGTGTGTTGGTTGAGCAACAGTGTGTGTGTGTGTGTCCACTGCACAGGCGATTTGAGTAAGTTAGAATTTACAGAATTTACAGAATTCTAATAATTCTTTTAGAATATATATTTTTCCCATAATCGGTCTAATTTTGGAATAATTTATTTATATATTATATATTTTCTTTATTAAATTGAATTTTAAATTTTATTAAATAATTATTTAAACATTTTAATTTTGTAAATTTATATATTTACTCAATGTAACGCTATCATCAATCACATTTCGGAAATGCTAAAGATTTCGTTGATTTATTGAATTGACAATCTCCTTGGGAATTAATTAAGATCATTATAAATTATTAATTTGAAAATTTAAGTTATAAAATATTATTAAATTTTGTATTATAAATTAAAAAAATAATTTAAAATTTATAAATATATATTCTTGAAGTTATCTCGGTTGTTATAATTATAATATTATGATTACAATTCACAAACAAAACCAATCAACACTTACTTTTATAAAATCTTTATCCAAGATGGCATTTGGAATTTTCGAAGCGAGAGAAAAAAAATATTTTTTGAAAAAAATCTGAATAAAAATCCCAATTGAATGAACCAATAATAATGAGACACTTAGATAGAGCAATAATAATAAGCAGTCACTCAATAACAACTAAAACAAAATTTGTGTCTGTAAAAATGCACCAATAATGATTTAATATTGATAGATTTATGTATAAAATTTTATATCGTAGAAATTTCGTGGTGAAAATGTTTCATGGATTTGTGTTTGTACATTTTGATCTGCAGCAATAGAAAATAATGTTTGATGAATGACTGTGTTGTTTGGTTGAACGTGTCGTCATCTCATCTTCCAGTCGGCTGTCTATCTATCAAATAAGGAGTTATTTGTGCTTTGATGACGCCGACACAACTTTGACAGCGATAAATCAAAAAATTGTTCTATTCAAATTCTGATTGGTTGATTTGTTCTATACTGCTAGTCAGAAACCGGCCAATTAGAACAGTTCAACGCTCAGCTTAGATTATTGTTCACAATTATATAAATATTGAATAAAAAATAAATTAAATTAAATTTTAATTTCTATATATTATTTTTAATTTTAAAATTAAAATTATTTTTTCTAATTTTAGAAAAAAACATTTTAATTTAGTTTTTCATTTGAATTTGTAACAGTCAATAAACAATATCGACGGCTAATCGAATGTTGATAGTTTTCAATATGACCTGTCAGTTCTATGACCCGAATTTCAACCGATGATTTATTATCATATCATTGACAACAACAGAAAAATCCGAATCGAATTTCAACACAAAGAAATTCACCAACACAAAATAAGTTCACATAAATTACATATGCCAGTCACTACTAATTTTGGGGGTTGTTTTGAATTTTAAAATTTCATTCTCTCTTTCCAGAAATTTGTTATTCATTTTTTCGCCTCTAAATATCGAAAATAATTTAAAACAAATAAATTGAGCATCAGTCATATTAATGCATTTGTAAATATTTTTTGTCATAGACTAGACCGACTTCGAACTTTTGAGCCTCTCTTTAAATCTTTGTTCAGAGAGACCTTTAGAAACGGCTATTAATTGAAAAATATAAATTTTAATGTTATATTTAATAGAAGTCTGGCTGGATATATTTTTGTAATTTATCCATTATTTAAATGATATGCTGACTAGAAATAATATCCCATAAATTCTAAAGTTTTCTTACTGATGAACTTTGGGAAAGAAATTATCAGTAAAACATATTTTCTTTAATTAATTTGTCGTCGTTTATAAAGTTTATCTTTTCTTTCTCTTCAATTTGCTTTATACTTCAGACTTTTGATTCGCTTTATTTTAAAGGCAGCTACATATACTTTTGTGTCTTTATCGTTTTCAAAACATCTCTCCTTTCATATTTTGTGAAATGTGAAAGATTAATATGTTTGATTTATTCATTATTACCTGCGATCAAGGAAGCCTTATTATTATAACTATTACACAATTATAGAAAAGTTTTCCGATCTGTTTTTATCACTTTAAAGATAATTTTAAAGTTACTTAATTATTTAAAGTGATATTCAATGTGATTTCTAAATTTTTACATAACTCCGATGGCGTTCAAAAAGCTCAAAATTAGTCTGCCATTAGAAATCGCATTGACTATCACTTCAAAAAATTAATTTTATTAACGTTGTTGTCTAATATTTTAATATTTCAAAGGTGCAAACAAAATTAAAGCCTCAATTTGTAAAAGTTAGAATTAGAAAATTAAAAAAGTTACGAATATGCAAAAAATAAAGATCTTGTGAAGGATTCAATTGTCAAATTAAAAAAAAGATGTTTTTCTAACCAATTAGATTTAAAAAAGCTTTGAACAATTTTTTAAAGAAAATCAGAAATTTTAATTTAGCATTAACTATATTGGCAAAAGTGCTGGATCCATAGGGGGGCGATGGGGGACGATCGCCCTCCCCTTATATTATTTGGAAAGAAATATATTTAGCGATTTTTACTTGGCTTTTGCAGCTCTTTATAAAGAAAGTATGCAATGTCAACAAAAATGTTCAAATTCAAATGTAGAACTGTTGTAAATTACACTATTACACTAAATTACACTAAACCAAAAGATACACTGTTGTAAATTATCTTTTGAAGTAATTTATAATTATTGAAATTTGAAATACAACCATTTGATGAAGACTAGAGAGTTTAGTTGTTAGACTAGTAACGTACATAATACCTTGATTTGTTGATTATTTTAACAATTTATAACACAAAATCTAATTTACGATTTCCCGACTTCGCAGAACGCTCAATCACATTTTCAACATTTACTGGAAAGTCTTTGTGTACATTAAGTAGGGTTAATCTGACTAGTCTGTTTTCTGTCATTCGCGTTCTCAGCCAGGTTTTTATTCTTCGCAGGATTGAGAAGCTACGTTCAGCACTTGCAACAGCATTTTATTAATTTGAAACAACTTGTGAGTGATTGGATATTGCAACTGGTCACACAAATCAAAAACAACAGATAGATCAGCAGGCAGTGAATTGATTCCTCCCTCTTCCTTCATCCTCATAGCATTTGCACTGTTCATAGTTCAACTTCCGATGTAAATTCAGGTGCAGGTAAGTTTTGGATACTAAGTCCAAGAATGACGCCATAGACATTACTGATTGCAGAAACAGTTTCGACAACACCTTTATGATTCAGTTTAATAATATTTTCTGGCATCAAAGAATAGATTTGGAGACAATGCAAATTTTCTTTAGAAAAACGTGTATTTATGTCCAATATCAGTGCATCGAGTAGAGGGAAGTAAATTGATCGCCTGTAATATTCTTCCAATGTATCCGAAGGTATATACTCCCGGCATGTCTGTCGTTGCACAATTCTTTTGTAGGTGTAACTACCATCTTTTTCAATTATTGTTTTTTCTGCTGCTCTAAAAATTTCCGCAAACATTTCTTCGCAGTTTTCTCTTTTTTGTTTTAAAACAATCAATAGGTCTTTAATGCAATTTTTTGCTTCATTCAAATCTAAACTTATTTTTGAAACAATTGACTAAAGCCATTCGTTAGAGAGAACACATGCACAGTCTAGAGACGATAAAATCACTTTCTCTAATCGCTGATAATAAAGTTCTTGCATTAATGAAGTTTTTCTATCATTCCATTTCGATATATTATAAAGTGCGTCAATTATTGGTGGAAGTTCAACACTAGACGTCAGCAAAGCATCGTGTCTCTCAACCCATCGTGTTTCGCAGAGTGAAACCTGTTGGGAATTTAGCATGTTCTTTATTATAAAATTTCCATTGAAAAAAGCAACAACTTCGCTAAGAACACCCAAACAATTTCTTATTGCTTGTACGTTTGAACTCTTTGATAAAGTTAAATTCAAACAGCATTCACTGCAACTTTTTGAATTTCAACTACTGCTCCTTTTTGCAATGACGACATAATACTACAAACGTCCTATACCGACATAGTTTTCTAGAGAAAGGTAACTTTTTTTCCAACATGTTTATAACCGATTTTGCCGTCAAGAATAGGTTCATTGTCAATTGATATATTAATTTCCGTTTGATAATTTTGGTCATGCAGATCACAAATCCAACAAATTCTTCTTGAACTGATCCATCATGTATCACATAACGTAATATTGTAGTCATTTGTGACTTATGTTGTTTATTAAATTGTTGCATTATTAAAAATACTTCTTAGATCGACAAACCTTCTATCTGTCAAGGCAAATATTGTCAATTTTCTAGTTGGTTCATCATTCAAAATTGACGTGTCAGGCGCGAGTTGGTGTAGGGCTCAGACTGAACAGAGTGCGCCAAAGTGTATGCTTTTCCTGAGGCGTCACTTGAGCTAGGGTATTGCTAAACTTTTATACAAAACAGATATTTTTTTTTATTTTACTTGTGCATAAAGTGATTTAAAGTTTTATATTCAGGAACAAGAAGATTCCAAATTAGTGCTAAATTCAAAAAGGATTTTCAAATTTCCATTTCTATTCCAATAATTTCACCCAGGGGCACATTACTTCTGATTCCTAGAAAACCGAAACAATTTTCATTACATATCTTAGCGTTAATCTGTTATAACTATTTATTATTACAAAATTTGGATCTCTTGAAGCATGTAACATATTCTGCATTCTATCGTAATGCATAAACTGATAATGAAGTATTTGAAATATACAAAACCTGTCAAATTTAATAAAAAATATTCATATAGTAATCAATGCCATGCATGGGTAAATGATCGGGTGTGTGTTAGTCGATATGGCCACCTCAGAGATGACATCTTAATGTTTATTATTATAAAATATCCAGCATTTTATTAGTAAGTGTTAAAGGCCAGCATGCTGGATCGTTTAATTACATGCACTTAACATATGCTTCATTAATTTCACTGTATTTTCACTCAGTATTTGTATTATCTTCTATTTCCTCATCACTACTAACATTTTCATTAGCATTTGCACCAGATAATTCATTTTCATTTTTATTGGAAACAAATTGACTAGTTGAATTTGACTGACTACTTGACGTATTTCTCATTTCTGATGATTTTTCCAAAAATTATGTTATTGAACACTAGAAGATAAGACTGATAAAATTACGAAAATACAGATTTTTGAAATTCCTGAAATCATCAACTGATACCGAAAAGGGAAAAGAATTTTTTTTTGATTTCATATTTCAAATAAATGGTAATTCGATTTCCCAGTGTGAAAATGATCCATGTCTTATTTCCTCTACCACCCCTCATAGCCAAGTACCTTATTTTATTTTTTTGGAGATTGTTCAAAAGGAAATACCAAATGGAAATTCTGTAATATTTATAAAGAAGCGTTTATTGTAATCAAGTCAATTTTTTTCTTATAATGTCGACTTCAATAAAAGGAATTCATAATGTCGAGCTATCATGGGAAAAATTCTGATCCAGACAGTATGTCAAATTAAATACTTCAGCAGAATAAATCACATTTGTATCGGCTGTGTTGCTTTGGAATAATATTTTATAATTGATAATTTGCTTTAAAATAAATAATAATTTCTCTATTTTGGGAGAAACTAAGTCCATTAACGCTTGAAAATTCGATATTGTACATCCTTTGACACTCACGATAAAGGTATAACTTTATTATAGAAAAAATAAAAATAATATTTAAAAATTAGAGATTAAATAAATAAACACAAAAATATATAAAATAATTATTGATGAAAGTGAAATAATTTCACATTTTTCATTTTCCACGGAATTTTATATAGCCTCGTAGATTTTTAGTCTCTCTGATATAGTTCTGTTTAAGCACATAAAGTACACCCAATAAAACAAAATAATAGTTACTACGACTTTTTAAATTTTGTTAATATGCAAAAAACAAACTTAGAAAATGATAAATAAAAATGATCATTCAAAAATAAATAAATAAAAAATTATTTAAAAAAATCAAAATAAATATAGAATTTTATATAAAAAAAAATTTAGATTTTATATAAAAAAAAATTTAGATTTAATATGAAAACTTTAATTATAATTTTATGTGAGGCATTGGTCTATTTTATCACAATCCCCCAGAAGTATCATTCAATCAGCAACGAATTTATTGAGATTATTTAACTAACACATTAAATCATTATCATTACATCATTATTGTTTCTGTATATAACTGTTAACCTAGATTATGATGGTAGACTGATAATTTACTTGAAATATATTTCGTTTGTTTTAGGTTTTCGAGTTTTTATTAATAATGTGATATAATTTTTTCGATATTTAGAAATAAAAAAACTATTTGTAAAAAAACTTAAATTTTCATCAAACCTTTATTTCTAACTTCCATATTTGAAAAACAAAGGGGTTACTTCTGTGTCGGCGCTAGACTTTTTGCCACCACAAGCAAGATTATTTTTTACTCCTAAAACTAAAAAACCTTTACTACAATTTCCAATGTGAAACAAATCGTACTTGTTTAATATAAATTCCAAAAAACCACCAAGCCACTGACACAAAATTTGAATTTTTTTTGAACGCGTCCTAAAATGAAATGAACTATGGAATAATTCTTCATCCCAAAACAAATTATTTTAACATATACTTTTTGGTTTAAAACTAAAAGAAATCAAGTTCGACGAATTCTGCAACATACAAACAATGTATTTTCTCATCGTAAAAAGTATTTAGAATTTCTCACTCGTCGCTCTCATCAGATATCGGCTTGTCTTTTTACTTTGGTAACATAAATTTAATATTAATTTAAGCATAAATACTTTATGGCTTATTTGAAATAATGAAAATTTGAATTTTACTTTATATTAGCGTTCAAGGGATTTTTTAAAATGACAATAGTACACTTTAAAATAAAATACATGTGAGTTGCAAACATATAACACCAGAGCGCTTTGGAAACTTTTGACTTGAATTAGATTTCCTTCTCACCTGCGCACGTATAACCTACTGACTGAAGCCTGTCCCTTTCCTCTGCCCACATGGCCTTTCTCACTCCATATGAATTATCGAGTAATTGTTTTTAGCAAATGATTGAACACTTAAATTTTTATAATAAAACATTAAAGTTCGTAAATAAGTACATTCATGAGTAATTATTCAGAACGAATGAAAAGTTTATTCGAGATGGCCCATTGAAAAGGTACAAAGAAAGTCTTTCTTCTTGGTTGAAATCGGAATTTACGAGTCTATTTGATGTCGGAAAGAATAGAAACTACGGATAGAAGAACATAAGAGTATTAATGTGAAAGTATTACAAAAGTATTACAAAACCTCCTGTTCTTTTTTTAATATTACTAAATTTTCACATACTTAATTTGTTGGAAGAAATCAGTAGTACTGGAATAATTGTTCTGTCGGAACTGTACATCGATCATTGTAATATCTGGGAGCAACGTTGTCTAGCTTTGCCCCTTAAAATAATAAATTTAAATTACTTTGTCCTATTGTAAGGTCTAAGATATACAAACTTTATGCCGATGATATTTTTTTAGTATTTTCTAGTTCTGACGATCTCATTTTTATGTGAAAAAGCTTCCAGTATAAAGTTAACAATGGAAAAAGTTAATTCTTTTCTTTCATTTTGAGATTTGTTAGTGGAAAGAATAGTTAATGGTTTCGAAACAGAAATATATAGAAAGTCACCTGATATAGGTTTATGCATTACTTCTAATAGCTTTTGCGACTTTAAATATAATACAAACATGATGAAGGGTTTGATTTTTAGATCGAGGTCATTATCTTCTAAATTTGAAAAATCTAGCAAAAATATGCATAAGCCCGATTCTCTTTTGAAAAAATGGATATTCAAAGGTTATTTAGGAAGATTGACTAAGACAACCATTGATTGCCTTTTGATGAATACAATGAAAATTGCAGTTTATTTAATGATGATGAACCTATGAAATCTCATGTTTTAGTTATTCCATATTCGAAAAGTTGGAAAAATTTTAAGTTTCTTGTCATGAAATGAATAGGTAAGCCGAATAATATATTTAAAATTAGTGTCAAAATTTTAAAAATCATTAAATATGACACAGATTGATAATGACAGATGGTAATCAGGATAGTTTCATTCAAATAAATATACATGAAAATGATTTAATTATAGGAAAGCGGCATTCAAACATTCATTTTACAATATATTTCGACAGTTTTCCTATTATTTTCATGTAGGGGAGAAAAAACTATAGATATTATAAATTTTATAAATAAATTTTATAAATTTTTCTTTAAAAAAGAATGTTTTTAAAATTTTATTTAAATAATAAATTATTTTTAAGTATGCAATATGTTTATTAATAGGTCTAAAAATCCGATTGGATTGTGTTCTTATCTCGTTTATCAATTTACATGTCATCAATGTAATGTCACATACATTGTAGAGAATTTCTGCCATCCCTGTATTCGACCTCGTGAACATTATCGACTGAAAGCATCAACCAATATTAGTGAGCACAATAAGGAATGTAAGAGTAAAATGGAAATATATGATTTTAAAATTTTATTAAACATAATAATAATAATAATAATAATAATAATAATAATAATAATATTAATCGTTTGTTTACGACAAATTATGAATATGGATTCTCAACTACATTCGAAACTTCATTTTAAACTTCAAGAAAATTGAAACCTATTTTTGAAATAAATACAATTTATTTCTTTTTATCCTTTATTTGTTTATAATTGATATTTAATAAACAATTCAAATGAATTAAAATCACAAAACTATTGATGTGCAATAAAATATATCTAATTACTCTTTTTTATTAATAGTAATGTGAGTTGTAAAATACAATTGCGATCATTAATTTATATTAAACCGATTTCACATTTGCATTTAGCAAAATCAATATACACTTTATTATTATTATTATTATTATTATTATTATTATTATTATTATTATTATTATTATTATTATTATTATTATTATTATTATTATAATTATTATTATTATTATTATTATTATTATTATTATTATTATTATTATTATTAAACAATATTAAAATTTAGATTTAAGTTTTTGATATTTAAATATAAATTATTTTATATTTTAATGACAATGATTTAATTAATTTTTTTCTGATAAAAGCTGATCTCATAAAATTTTACATTCCTACATCCAATTAATATTTTTGTTAAATTTAATATTGTTAATAAAATTCCAAAATGACTGGAATCAGAAAAATGGAATCAATCATGATTAAGATTAATATTTTACGTTGCTGTTCGTAATATTTGACATTGAATAATTATTTTTTTCATCACTTTTTCATTTTGAACCGCAATTTTAGTTTCGGTGTCTGCTTGTTTGGGATAAATAATTGCTTGGTTTTATTGATGATAGCCTTTAATGATGGACACGGAAATATGAGTACTGTCAACCGTTTCACTCTTTCGCATGATACATTATCCTATTCGGATATCATCAATTAAATTTTCAAACATCACTTCTACTGAGGAATTTTTTTTATTTGAACTCATTGCCTTGGATTTTAACCGGGTCTATGTGAATTAAAATTACGGTTTCCTAAGAATAGAAAAATTTTAAGCTTTAAATAATGGAGAAGGTAAGCCTAATAAATACTCAATCATAATAATATATTTTAAATATTTTGAATTTTTTTAATCTTTATTTCTTTTTTTAGACTTTTATCAGATGCCTCTTAAGATTAGAGCCTAAACATGGGGTTTTAGACATAAGCCAACCGTTCTCAAACTCTGAGTTTTGAAGTCAATTCTGACGGGTTAAAAAATAAATACTGTCTATTACAACAATTAAAACGTAATTTCTAAGAAAAGTCTTACTTTAGACAAAAATTTTGAATATTTTTTATTTTTTTTTATAACACTTCATAATTCAAACAAATTGTTTCACCTCGCACCCGTTATATTAGGTTAAATTGTGTTAAGAGAATTCAAAAGTTTAATAAGTATTTGTAATATTATACACAAAAATATACAAAGTGCACAAATTTAATAGCTTCAGTAAATAAGTTTATTGCAGTTTAGGTAGCACAATGCCATATAGGAGCCAATTTCAAAATTATTAAAATAGAGTGAGAAAGAAAAAAATATTATTTGTTTTCTATAAATATACAAGTTGAAATATTAATATAAGCTTCCATGCATGAAGTCATGCTCCTCGTAGTCTTAAAAAAATTTTACGCGGCACTTGAGTAAGTGGTTGCCCAGGCCTGTTTTTGGTAATATTTTAATTTGTAATAATTAAATGTTAATAATATACAATAACTCATTTTTACAGGATTATCAATAGTTACATAGACATTGTCAACAATTATATAGAGACTGGCATGGCATAGCAACTAGTAGCAGGCTGCAATTATTATTCACATAATGCAAAATATTGAACATTATTAAAGTTGAGTCAAATAATAAATAAATTTAAATAGTGGATTAATGAACTTTCTTTATAACTAATAAAAGTAAAATTTTTGTGAAACCGTTATTTAAAAATAAATTGAAGTTACGGAAAGAAATATTTCCTATACAAATAAAAAAATATGACAAGCTGTGACCGCTTAGAGGTTGAAGAAGCTCATCCGAAAAGATTGTACCTTCTTTTCGGAGAGGTAGATAAACCTAAGTTTTGATAACATGTTTGCCAGTACAATTGTCTCAGCCTCCACATTTTTAAAGAGAATCCACAATGTGCGGTGGTATATAAATTGAATTCTGATTTTAGTGCTTAGTTTGTGAAATAACTTCCTATGGAAGAATTCTTTCGAAATTCTATACAAGTTGTTTTCTAGTAATATCTTTTCTTTTCAACACGTATGATGTAGAGTATTGTGACAGATTTAGTTTGACTTCAAAAATCTTTGGATGATACATTTTTCGTTACGTCATAGTGATGTTGTATTATCTCCAAAAGTCTTCTGTAGTAAGTGAACTAAGACCATGATTGATCAGATCCGTATTTTCCTATGATAACACTTCCTGGGACACCATCCTCTTTGTAGAGACAAATTCTTTGTAGAATCTTGTCTGCTGTTTTAATTGACAATTACACCGCAGATACAATTTCCTTTAGTTTTGCTTTTGTGGCCACCGTATTACCAAATTTCCAACATTTCAGCAGTAAATACAGTTCGTTCTCCTTTAATTGGATAATGTTTCCTTCTAATATTTCAGTATTATTTACTGAAACTTCTACTATTTATTCAAAACTCATTAGTGATAAATTGTGATTATTGAAAATGTCTCCTTATGTACTCATAACCCTGTAAATTATTTATAAATATTTTATTTATTAAAAAGCTTGACTATGAATCAGTAAATATATCTAAAACATCGATATATTTACTGATTCATAATCAAGTTTTTTAATAAATACAATGTCAATGGAAAAGAAATCAGTGGTGAAATTTGAAAAAAGTTCTTATAATATTATAAATATGTATTTAATTATGTTAGTCTATTAAGCGTATTACTTTTATTATTTTTATATTAATTATTTGATTGTTTTTATTAATGATTTGAAATTTGTTTCATTTAATGTATTTCTCAATGATTTTAAAATTTATTTTCATATTGAATTTTTTATAATGATTTTATTTAATTTTTTATTACCTTTTTACCGATTAAATAAAATAAAATTAATATGAAAGCTTTCTTAATTTATCTCATTAAATACTGTATGGAATAGTAAGATAATATTTCCAGTTTTCCAGTGTCTATTTATTATAAAATATTTATTATTATCTATTTATTATAAATTTAAATAAAATTTATACACATAAGACAAAATTAATAATAAAAAAATCCTTACTGTAGGAACATAAAACTAAATGGAACAATATATTTATTGAATGCCGTATCTTCGTATAAAGTGTATATTGTTTTAATATTGGAATTTAATTATTAAATTAATTTATTTATTAATTTGAAAGTCAGAGGCACTACTACACATACTACAATTGCTTTGGGAAAAAAATTGCCTTAAAATTTTTACAGAAAATTTAAACCAATTTTCTATCTATAAAATTTGTGTAAAAGACAATAAAAAAATATAAACAAAATAAAAAAAATCATTCAAACAAAAGAGAGAAAAAATGACGAAAATTTCATTAATTTGTTTCAATCGTGACGGAATAAATCATGAATTATCTAATTAAATATCTTAATTATTGTTTCAATGAATTCGGCATGAATTAATTAATCAATTTAAATAATGATAATAATAATAATAATAATAATAATAATAATAATAATAATAATAATAATAATAATAATAATAATAATAATAATAATAATAATAATAATAATAATAATAATAATAATAATAATAATAATAATAATAATAATAATAATAATAATAATAATAATAATTGGGAAAATTAAAATACAAAATTATCGATTAATTTGCTAGGGCAACGATTGAGGCAAAAGCGACTGTCATTCAATTATAAAGGGCATTTTAAGCTGATTTATTTTGGCATATTTTAAGACGACAAAGAAACGTGGCATCAAAAATGAATAGATCTCGGAATGGCGATGGGACAATCAAAGCTATCTCATCTAATTGATCTGACATGATCAGGAGTGATCTGATTCAGTTGTGAGATAATGGCTCAGAAGAAAACATTTATCAATCTCTGGCATGATCCATAACTGGCAAATAATATCGATCTGAGAACTGATGAATTCTTCAATCATTTCTCCTGACATTTTGAGATGGAGAAATTGATTTTTTCCAGCATCATTATTTTCTTTTTGCAATCATTAGTTTTTTAATTGATTTATTCAGTGTGATTAGTTTTCCTGGTCGATTAATGTGTTTTCTATTTTAAATATGAAGTTTTGAAGGCTTTAAAATATCCATTATGATTATTTTTGAAAACACATTTGCAATCCTCCACTTTAGCCGCCCCTTCAACTTCCTCCATAAGATATTTTTAAAATATAACTTTTTTTATTAAAATATTGTGGAGTCCACTTCAAAATTCTACTAATTTGATAAATTTCTATCAAAAAGATGTTGACTGCAATAAAAAAAATTTCTAAATTGACGATTTTAGGAGTGTGGAGTACAAATTATGGAAGATTGAAATATAATTTTTATAAAAATATTTATATTCCCTTAACAATATTTGGTAATTTGGTAAAAAATTTGTGATATTCCCATATTTGATTTTTGTTAATTAATAATTAATTTACCTGTTTTAATCTATAAATGATTATTTAATTTTCATTGGATTAGGCAGTAATCCGCGCATGCAAAGGTCGCGAGATGAGCACAATTGGGCTAATCTTATTGAATCGCCTACTCACACAAATCATCTCGAACCCGACAAGGTTTATTAATAAATCGCTGAAAAACATTTTTTAATAAAAAATATATTTTTACATGTAAAATTTTTTTTAACTTTACTTGTTGTGAATAGAAAAATATTTAAAAGAAATTAAATAAATATCAAAATTTATGTAATTTCAGAATTAATTTTAATAATATTATATTTTTTTGTCGGGATTAGAATTTTGATTTTGTAGCAATTTGATTATTAATTTGAAATTAAAGATTTCTAAAATTGTTGTTTGTTTTCAAAGCTTCAAGATATGAATAATTTCAATGTGATTTTGGACATTTCAAGTAGATACATGTTTTGTGTGGAAGATGAAAGCATTTCAACTTTTTTTTACTAATTACAATTCTGGCAAAAATTATTACTTCTCTTGAGTTAAATGTTCTATGGAACGAAGATAATACGTTCTTTATAGCACTAGAGAAAAGATATTGAAAAATGAAGGGATTTATTTTTATGATTTCATTATCTGGCGGCGCGGTTTATTTTATTGTACAAAAGTTATGTTTATAATACGTTATTAATTATAAATGTAATTAAAAATAAATGTTTTTGATGAATATACGTTAATTTTTCTATTAATACGTCTAATATACGTCTAATAACACAATCAAATACGTTCCACCGGTGATCCACGCCGGTGTCAACATGTTAAATATTAATATGTCACTTACATATTAAAAACAACTCAAGAGGATGGCGTATTTACATTTGTATTGACGCATTTGGAGTGGTATACAGGCTGCCCTCGAATAACGCGGTACTCTATTTTTAGTCTTTTTTAATTACTTTTCTTTTTTTATCAGTGGTTAAATAATTTGGAATATAATATGTAAATATTTATATTTTTGCAAAAATTCCACTTGGTGTTTTATTTAATATTAATCGAATGATTAAATTGTTGTTAAAATTAAAAAAAATATTAAATATAATAAAAATTTTGTTGGTGACAGTGGAAAGAAAAAGTTAATTTTAAAAAAAATGATTATTAGGTGTATGAATTTTTATAATTTTTTTGAAAATTAAATTAAAATCGATAAAGTTTTTTTTCTTTCCTACCTAAAAAATATTGATTTAAATTTATTTATATTTAATTGGTCAATATTACCAAATGTGCCGTTGGAGTCTTCGAGGAAATTTTTTGATAAAAATCTTTCAAGCCTCCATTTTGACATGAAATATCTGATTGATTGTCCGTGTTTGTAGTTGGTGCTAATGTCTATTAATTGAATTCCATCGAACCGAAGTGTGATCGGATTTCACGAAATTGAATGTGTCACGATTGATCTTTTTGCACAAACCGTCATTTAACATCTCAGTTATCAATCAGCCAACTGCTGCACATTCGTCAATTATATTATTTAATTCATTGTCATACACTTCATTATTATTTTAATGAGCGGCTCACTTCAAAGCTCACAATAGTTCCATTATTTTTGATGGCATCGTTTGTTTTTATTTATGATTAGGCGTATCAGAATTGTAGCGAAGCGTAGTTTTTGTTTTCTTTAATTTGTTTAAATAATGTATTTTTTTTTAGTAATCTCTCGAAAAATTTATTATTGATAAAACCATAATTTCATATTCTGTGACATATTATGTGACTCTTTGTATTATTTGATGAATAATATAACGTCAAATGGAGCGTAAAAAGTTACCACAGAAATCCTACGGGTCTTTACTTATTTATATAAGAACATAATTTTAATAATGATAAATTTCCAAATTATAAAATTTGTATTGTTAATTTTGTAACCATAAAAAAATTCATACTTTTCTAAAGGCCTTAATTTATATCTGACGGAGAGACATTTTTCTAAAATTATTAACACACTTTTACTGCATTTAACACGTTGACGGACACTTGCGTCTATAGCCGTCATATAGCCATATATAATTTTCCATCTGTCCGTCAATGTGTTAATAAACTTGTTGGGTCACTGTCGGCTTTAGACAGTTTTGAAATAATCTGTTACCACAGGGGTGATCACAGTGCCGGCCTTAGACAATTTGGTGCTACATAGAAAGTGCTATGTATTTTTTGTGCTATATAATAAGTGATATTAATAGCACGAAGAACAACAAATAATTTTCATAACATGAAAAATATTTTTAAATTTAAATTTTTCATAATTTTGTCACCCCTTAAAATAATACCGCTATAGGCAGCCGCCTATGTCGTTTATACCTAAAGCCGGCACTGGGTCTTATCCAAAATATATATTAATTATTATAATATAATACATTTCATTATTTTTAAATTAAAATTAAATATTTATTAAAAATACCGAAAAGACAACAGGAAAATTAAAACAAATAAAAAAAAGAAATTTTTAAATTTGTTTTTTAGAAGTTTTTAATTAGAATGTATTAAGATATTTCTTTTATTCTTTAATCGATTAAAACTGTAAATTTAAAACAAAAATTAACTTAATTTTCTTGACAATCTTTTAGATCGATTATCACAAATTTCTCCGGATCTTTTTTTTATAATTATTTTTCTCAGAAAAATCTGAAAAATCGGCTTGCTTCAATATTGAAAAAACAGATGAAAATAATTAGCTCAGTCAACACAATGAGTGAAGTGAAACAGAAAAATGTTCAATTAAAATTTAATGGAAAAAAATAAATATTTAATAGAAATGGCGAGACAGATATTGATAAGATTGTTTTGAGGAAATTGTTGATAAGAATCGTATTCTAGTAGGTGTTCATTTTGCTTTCCGTTTCGGAAAGAAAAGTCAGCTTAATTGAGAGTTTTATATAATAGAGGCTGAGAACTAATTTGAACAAGATGTTGATAGGAATCAAAAATCTGAAAATAATGGGGAACTTTTATGAATTATCAAAAAACCTAACGATTGAATAAAATGTTTGATAATTGATTCTGAAAGAATTGCACTGAAAAATTAATATATTTATTGCTTAAACTGTTTTAATTCACAAAATTGAAAAACTACATGTTAATAAGTAGTATTAATTTAAATAGAATTGTTAGCAGGCGCAGTACTTATTTTATTTTACTTTGAAATTTATTTGTAAAAATACTTTTTGTATATTTTTCTTGATAAAAAATAATAAAAAAAATTATTTTTGTCAAGTAAAACCTCCATTAAAACTTAAACATTCCCATGACTTGTATGTTGATTAATAATAAGATCTGGAGTAATTTATATAATTAAATTAACATCATATAAATTATTATTTTAAAAAACAAAAAATAAATACCAAAAAAATGATTCAGTTTTGTTTAAATCAACTTTGGTAAAATAAAAATTTTTACCACATTTCCAAATTTGATTTATTTGAAATTTGAAACTTCAAATAATAAAATTTTAATTAGTAAAAGTAAAAAAAACTGCAAATTATTAAATAAAACAAAAATGATTGTTTTGAAATATGCGCAGGTTATGGGAAAAATTGAATGCAAAAATAAGAACTTGGTCTCAGTATTTATATTGCATCGAGGATTGTCAATTGTCAGCTCCTTTCAGTTCAGCTCTTTATACTTCAAATACTTGTAAAATCTGCCCCATAGCTCTAGATTGTTGTACTTTGAGATTTACTAAATGTAAAGCAGAAAATATTAAATAAACAAACTTCCTTCCTTGCCCGTAAATGCCAACGTCGATGTATATATGTATTATAAGAACTTTTTTTTCAAACTTCTGATTTCTTTTCCATTAAAAAAGTATATAAACTTTTAAACAAATTTTATTTTCTCTGTTAACCGAATTGTCAAATGTTTCTTGCTCTTTTATTTGTTCTAAAACTCTAATTTCATTGCATTTATATTCCATTTAATACCAGAAACCTTTTAAGTTCATCGCCGAGGTCATTTCCCGTGAACACTAGTTGCATCGTATCTTGAAATTCCCTTATACTATGTGAAACCTTATTAGGAGAGACAATAATTAAGTTTACTTTGTCATGTTCCAGTATACTTAACGAGTCCCACATTCCTTAAAAATATTTTCTTTTTCTATTTATATAATTTTTATTCTTTTGACTTTGACTGGTTACATTGGTCAACAATTTAAAAAAAAATTTTTTTTATCTTTGATTTTCTCGCTTTATTATGTATATCAACGCCGTGATTACAATAATGTCTTTAAAAAAGATTACCTAGCTTAGTATTGAAAATATTGGCAAAGATTGTTTTTCTTATATTTCGCAAAGTTCGAAACCTAAATTGACATTATTCAAACAGAACATTACTAGAAATTTTATAAAGACACTAAGTACCTGTATAATAGTTCATTGCAATAATAAAGTCACTACTTTCATATTAATATATGCTGATGTATATACAACAGTAACTATAAATGTTGATGATTATAAAAGATATATAAATTGGGAAACTTACCGTTGTACTCCCTATGAGCGTAAAGATCATTCCAAATTTAAAAAGTGTTAAATATATTTTCAAACAAGTAAAAAGCTTATGAAATGGACAACTCTCTATGGGGCAAACATGTATATTAAGCACGCTTTAAAAACAATTTATTCAATAAAACGTTGATTTTAAAATTGTGATGTGATAGGCAGGCATGGCTTATGAATCACACTTGATAAAGGAAATGACGAAAATTTGTGTTGTTCATATTAAACTTATGATATAAAAAATAATACAAATTATAACATGATTTGCATAACATAAGATTTATGCATCCATCTTTTTAGAATTTGATTTATTTATGCGCAGAAATGAAACCGAATTTTTTACCAGTGAAAAATTATTATTTAACCGTTAATCGTCATGATATACTTCCTATGTGACTCAATACATGCCATTTTTTTTAAACGAGAAATTCGGAAAATGGGAATAGGGTATCATGTTTGACGGGAACAAGTAAACATGATAATTAAACGGATTATTTTACTAAATAAATGGAATGAAAATCGGTATTGTTGAATTGTGTAGATGTTGGGGTTTGGCTCGTTCTAAGAGCAATTTTCGATAGCCATGTAGACATAAGTAATAATAATAAGAAGTATAAATAATTAATAATTACTAAATTTAGAATAAATTACTATAAATAGTTTAGGTAAATAAATAATTACTATATCTGGAATAATTATTTACTATAAATAATAAATAATACTATATATATATATAGTAATATATAATTACTATAATCATTATTTACAATTACCAAATTAGTATAAATAAAGATGAACTTGAAAAAACAGGCAGAAATAAATTTTGATCTGTGCTGATAAAATAGATAACGATTAAACAGCAATTCACAGAAAAAATCTATCCAATCAGTTAGTACAATTTATCACTACAGAGAAATTAGCAGCAGTTACCAAGGGCAATTGATCAGTCACTGCCACAGAAATTTGCTATATAAGCCAGAGATAAATTCATTTAGTCAGAAACATTTGTTCAAGCAATTTTGCTTAGAATAAAATATAAAACCCGAAGATAAATTAAAAGCTATAAAGCTTCTTAGAGAATCGATCAGAGAAAAGTGAAACCGACCAATATTCTTAACCGTGAGGTTATTTGAATATTTGATTTTAAATAAAAAAACATTTGCACAACCCGGCCACGAGAAGCAGGATTTCTGTCTGTCTTACTCGTTGGAAATTAAATTATCAGAAGGTTTAATATAGGTAACGCTAGATCAAACTTGATCTAGCCGATCGCACAAACTTCGGGAAATTCCTCCTTCTTGTTCCAAACTTTAAATAAGGTGCTGTGAGCAATTAGATCCAGCATTTGTCACTTTTATCTGAGGACGGTTTGTATAACCGATATTCTTTCCTTATAGTATTTCACGTTTTGCACGTTAAGTACTTACATGGACATGTAGTTCAAACTTATATAACATATTTTAGATATAATTACGTTATTTCTTTAATCTGAAATTAATGAATAGTTAAGAATTTATATTAAAATAAGGAAATAACACTAGATTTGACATATCAATATTTTAACCCACTTTCCGTGATCGGATCGATCTGAAATATTGATAGCATGCAGTGTTTTCGGCAACGAATCTACTTGCCTAATTTCATCTCAACCCAATCACGGAAAGTAGGTTAATTTGGCCTCACAAAATTTGCGTGGCACATACAAACATCAGATAAGTTAATATAAAGAGTATAAAAATATAATAAAGATTTTTATTTTAATATGATTTATTAGATATTATCTGCATTGAAGTAAGTATTAATTTGAATGATTTTAAATAAAATATTTGAAAAGTCAAATTAACAAGTTAACTTCCGTGGAATTACGTTTTAAAAATTTATTTAAAATTATTTGGTCTGAAATCATACTTGCTCTGTATAATTGGAAAAAATTTTCATTTTGTTGGTTTTTTACAAAAAATAACTCCACATTATGCAAACATTTTGAAAAAAAAATTCCACGTTAAAAGGGTTAATGTTTAATTGAAAAATATTGAATGATTAAAATTTAAAATGAAATTGTAAAATGTGTATTTGGTTGTTTGTAAAATATAAAATTATATATTTCTAAAATTTAATATTTGCATGAATCACAGCTCCGAAATTAAGAAAATTTGTTTTAAAAAATTTACTTAATGGAAAAAATATTTTATTACTTAAAATTTGTCTTATCACTGAAATTTAAATAAGAAATAAAAACAAATTGAATGCAATTTAACAGAAGTCATGAAGACCTCAAATTTATCTTAAAATTATAAATGGGTAATTACTTATTTAATCAAAAATAATGTCTATTTTTTAGGGGTTTGAAAATTTAATTTTTTTCTTACCTCTCTTACCCCGGTTGGGGAAACTTTGCAATAAATAAATAAATATAAATAACATATTTTTCTGCAATATTTCTGCAATAGTAAAAATTTCAATTGTTTCACATAATTTGGCTGGTAAGAATTAATAAAAAATATTTTCGATAATTTATTTCAAGAATTCTGTCGTGATTTATAACGTTTTTTGTTCGATTTATAATTAGTGAAGAAGATAAAAATCAACGACATTTTTCATATTTTTTATATTACGGCTGAAAATTGGTTATCATTGAGAGATTTAAGTTATGACAGATGGATTTAAATAGGTCTTAATAGGAAATTGAACTTGGGATCTGATTAAATTTTTAAAAGTCGAGATAAGTCCGTCGATGATGTGTTTGACGAGTTTGAGATCAATGGACGGATCGGTTTTTATCTCCCAACAAGACGTTTTGTAATTGATTATTAAGTGCTCTTACTAACATGATTAATGATTTATCTGAATAATGCTTTTGACAGAGATTAAGTCGGTCTGATTTTTGTCAGATTTCGATATTGGAACGATTAATTTATGTAATTTATTCTTATTTTGAAAAAAAACTTTTCCTATGGATATAATGACATTTATATTTACAAACGTAATGTATTCCTGAGTTCGATATTTCTTCATCAAAATATAATCGAATAATTAATTTAATAAAAACACAATCAGATTCTGTCATTTATTTTTACATAAAAAAAAATTTTAAAAAATTTTAAATAAAAATTTAAAAATTTAAAATAAAAATTGTATATTTATGAAAACAAATGATTTTTTTGATGCTAACTCTATTATAATAATTTAAGAATTGACTCCTGTATGGTTTGTGTTACCCAGACCTAATAATAGTTTTTAATAAATATTAATTCAAATTAGTTATATAATGAACTACTGACATAATTTGTGGCTTGTCTAAGACAAAGTGCCTACGATTGTAATTTTGATAATCTAAATAAATGTGACTCGCCTCAGGAAGATATGATTAAAATGGCATTTTCACATTTTTACAATTCAGATTTAACATCGAAATTCAAACCATGGACAAGGTCCAGTGTTGAATGTTACAAATGTCATAACATGGTCATCATACAAATGATACGACTCATATTCACCATGTACATATTGAGAATATCAACTAAATTGGGCAGTATACGCGAGATAAAGGCGTCATTATCCCTAATTACAAATGATAAACCAATTTTCAGCAATTTTCAGTTCCAATTCCACTTCAATGACAAATGGAAGCTGAATTACAAAAAATGATTAATATGAGAATTATTTCAGAAATTAATTAATTTTAAAAGATCATTTATTCATTCGAAAAAAGAAATAATTAAAATAAACAAAGTTAAAGGTCTTGGTTATAAATGCATAAAACATTGAATGATATATTCAGATTCTTGGACTAAACAAGAGGTATACCAGAAGATATTTACTATAAGAAATAAAGTGAAAATGATATTCATTCTCCTTTTATTTATTATGGGAAAAGTTTTTTGATATAAGTCCAAGGATGGGGAACGGATTATGGACGTATACCGAGGTACTACTGTATATATATTTGCGATTCGCACTTATTGTAAATAAAAATAATTACATGTTGAATAGATGAAGAAATTCAATAACTTTCGAATTCAAGTCTGACTCCACGCGTTCTATAATTAAAGAATAAAATGTTATCCGTATTCCGAATTTTTAAATTACTTCGTCGAGTTTTTATAACAAGAACTGTTATATCAATATAGACGTAGTATTTGTCAAAAAAGTAAATTAAATTATAAATTGTTTGTGTCATGGACCAAAACCACTTTTCTTGATTTATTATCTAATTTTATAAATATGTCAAACGAAGAGCATTTATTATCATGATAAAGTAAATGAAGTAAACGTAGTATTTTTATCAAGCAGTTGGGAAACTAAAAATAGAAAGTGGATTTCCATACCTTTAAAAAAAAAAAAAAAAATAATAATAATAATAATAATAATAATAATAATAATAATAATAATAATAATAATAATAATAATAATAATAATAATAATAATAATAACAATAATAATAATAATAATAATAATAATAATAATAATAATAATAATAATAATAATAATAATAATAATAATCTCTCTATATATAAAAAAAAGCTAAGGGTTTCCTCCATCCGAATTTTACTTTATTTATTTTTTATTTATTTTTTTTTATTTATTATTTTTATTTTTTATTTTTTTTGTTTTATTTATTATTCTTTTTTTAAATTTTTTATTTAATTTTTTTTTTAAATTTAATTTTTTTTAATTTCATCCGGGTATGGCTTTAACGGATTTAATTGGACCTTACCATTATGACAACAGGTATGAGTGGATCTACCTCGCTCACTTTCAAATGAAAGAGCCCCACAATGCGGGAATCCTACAGTCAGGTCTCCAAGGTCCAAGTATTCAACATCTTCAACTTCAAAAAAAGATCCAAGATTGTTTGTTTTTGGTGTTGTCTTTCGACCTTTTTTTGCTTGATGTTGTTCCGTGGTTAAATTGCCTACTCTTTTACGTGAACGATCCTTTGCTCGCTGTGCTTCAATTTGTTCAGGGGTTAAATTGGCTATTCTATGACGCTCTTGATCTTTTGGTCGCTGTGCTCCAATTTGTTCGTCTGTTAAATTGTCTACTCTTCTTCGACCTACGTTTAGCTGTTCATATAATTGTCGCTGGATTCTGAGTCTTTTCTTTTTTTGTTCTTCTGTCAAATTTAATCTTGGTCTTGGCATCTTGATACGGTAATTATTTTTTTATATTAATCTTATTTCTACAAAATCATTAATCCAATATCAATCAACAATTACAATTATTTTAATATCTTAATATGATAAACTTCCCATACACTATAGGAGGCATGAAAGGATGTGCAAGAAAAGAGAACGGGCCGTAAAAACAATAAGTCTATTACCTGCTGTATCCCCAAAAAATATTGAAAAATTTCATTAGAAGCTTTTACTTAGAGTCCAACGGGGTAATACATCTTTCGCTGGACTTAGGACAGCTGATGATGTTGAATATCCCACAAATAAAGAGGCAGCGATCACGCTCAACCTGGTAAAGACTAATGAAGAATTCCCTCAAATAATAGAAGAACTTGTCAAAGTCTTATGCCTAAGCAATCAAGACAATTTTTTGAATATATGCTAATTGGAGTTGAAGGTATTGATGGAAATATTCTATGGGAAAAATTCAAGAATTATCTATCAGAAGATCAGATCGGTTATGAAGATATCAAAAATAACACCAAATTACGTCTTTTGGAGATTTTTTTATTTATTATTATATTTTAAATAAAAATTAATATTCTAACGGGGTTGATAAAGCGAAGCGAACAAGGGCGGAGCCCCTAGTAATAATAATAATAATAATAATAATAATAATAATAATAATAATAATAATAATAATAATAATAATAATAATAATAATAATAATAATAATAATAATAATAATAATAATAATAATAATAATAATAATAATATTAATTTATTTAAAAGAGAGGTTGAAGACTATAAATCAGTAATATATCGACGTTTTTTGATACTCACGAATTTTCGGCACTGCCTTTTTCTAGTGAATCTCCAAGTGTTGTTATTATGTAAGTAGGTCTTCTTTTTTGAGACACTACTTATAAATTTGAAATGTAGCTACATTTCCTTCGGCCTAAGTTTCACTTGAACAGAAGCTTCCCCACAAACCCGGCAATGACGTTTTTTGTTTTAATTTAATTCCATTTGTCACCTTGTAATTGTAGATTGATTTCATTAAATATTTTATAGAGGTCTGTCAAATAATCGACTTCTTGCTTCAAATACGCTATGGAAACCTTTGTGGCGCCCTGTCATTGTTGGAATACCAGCAGTAGCAGCAAACAAAATAATACAAATAAAAATATTTTTTTCTTGAAATTACTTATTCATGGTATTAAATAGAGATTTTCCCTTTGTATCCGCTTCCAAATATTTAGCAAATAATAATTATTGACAAACTTTTCTTCTTTTATGAATCGTATGTAAGTGTTTTATTATTTGGGAGAGTTGGTTCATCGATTTGAATGGAAAATTGACGTTTTTATCCATTTCATCGATTCTTCTTTGCACTGAAATATTTCTCAAATAAATTTTCCTGTTGATATTTGACGTTGGTTGATGAAGCACAGTGTTTATTGTATTCTCTATTTTTAAATGATTAAATAATTGACATAGAAATTTGATGAAAAAATTGATCGTGTATGATGGATCAAAATGCAAAATTTAAATTTTAAATGATCATCCAATCGCAAACTCATGAAAATAATTAATTTTTAAATATATATTATTAATTTTTTCTATAAGGAGCTATGTATCCGTATACAGCTTGAATGTCCCGTCCCAAATGCTTCTGAACTCACTATCGGCGCCCAGAAGGCTTTAGCCCTTGCCGAGGAGAAGTTCCATCCACTTTGGCAACCCAGGGTCTAAATTCACGTTGTGATGATCAATATCCATTTATATATACATCAAAAGATGGAGTCGATTTCTCACACAAACATTCAGGGGATTCTTATTCATTAGAAAATGGTAATATACTCTCATTGGTTGAACAATCTTTGAGCGCGTCGATAATATGTTTTAATATTCTAACTCGTGTGCATTTATATAGAGAAACGCACGTTCTAAAAAAATATATATAAATAGACTTCAAGTTGTATTTTGTTAAAGGCTAAATTCCTGTACACTTCTCCAAAGCCAAAGAGCACAACTTTGGTGATTTTTCTGAAAATATTCTCGGTGTCTCTAAAGCTCAGTCTGAAATATGAACTTACAAAAGTGCTGTTAATGAAAAGGAAATTTAAATCACAACTAATAAATAGTAATTAGCTAATATATTTCGTTTTCGGAGATAAGTAAGCTGGCTTTTCGGTATTTGTTCCTGCTGCCAAATTCTATAGATATAAAACCAGATGCTTCACAACGTTGTGAACTAAAATTTGAAATTCTTGGTCATCAAATTATTTATACTTGTAATGCCTCTCATTAATTAACAACATTAAATCATCATAAAATTGGACGTCAAGCTTTAAATCAATATGGGAAATGGGATTTTGATTCTACGTGTCACACTGTCCGTGTTTTAAAGTTTTTTCAAGAGTGTAGTCGTTTGTTTTTATGGGGCATTAATAAAGATGTCAATTATCCGGACTTTCTGTTATCCGGATATCAAATAGCTTAAACATGAAATATCCGGATATCCGGATACTATTCGGATATTTGCCAATTCTGAAATTTAGAAAAAAAAATCAAAATATTTTAGTTTTTAAGTTCATTTTATTTAATTCAAGAAAAGAAAGTATATAATAATATAGTTTTATTATTTTTAATCATTATTAATTTATTATTCATTATTGAAATAATATTTCAAGAATACCAAAGCGTTCAACAATGGAAACTGAAGTCTACTTCTTAATTTTGTTGAAAATGTACCAGCCACCGAGAAAACTCTCTCACTGCTAGTGGAGGTTGGTTGAATCGTATTAAGAGCATTCAAAAGTTTTTCTAAGTTGTGAGTTAGTTTTACATTGCCTTCAAGAAGTTTAAATTCTTTTTGTAAAGAGTCAAAATTATTTTTTTGAAATTTTGTTGGATTTTCACTGCTCATGGAAGCTATAGATTTTTTCAATTCCATAACGAATGTAATCGGTTCGCAAATTTCATCCTCAGATCCGGACGAAGACACATGATTTTCATATCGACTCATTGTATCTTTTGCATAGGCATAGATTGCTTGTTTCGAAGCATATGTAATATCATCAAAATTATCATCTCGGGAGATTGATGAATTTTGTAGAAATTTCATCAAGGATACTACTTCTTTATTTAATGCCGCATTAATAATAACTAAAAATTCATAATAAAATTTCACACTTGCAGAATAAGTTAATTTTATCTTATCATTTATCGTTATTATTCTTATTATAATTATTATTATTATTATTATTATTTATTATTATTTATTTTTTATTATTATTTATCTAATTATTATTATTATTATTATTATTATTATTATTATTATTATTATTATTATTATTATTATTATTATTATTATTATTATTATTATTATTATTATTATTATTATTATTATTATTATTATGATTATTATTATTATTATTATTATTATTATTATTATTATTATTATTATTATTAATATTTAAAATTATTAAATGCATTACTTATTATTTTTGATTAGAACAATTAAAGAAATAAAAAGAATTTATTCAAAAAAATCTTTTAAATAAAAACAATAATTATTTTAATCATTCTAAAATTATAATTTTTAATTAAATTTTAATAAATAATATATATCCAAAATCAATCTAATTATTGAAATTGATGGTGTAATTTTCATACCGACAAAGTTAATTAAAACAAAAATTAATCCAAATCAATTAAATCCAAACCGTCATCGAAAGAGACGATTTCAATAGCTATTGAACAATTAAATGAACAATCAAAAACAGAACATAGAACAAAGGGTTTCATATTTTTTTGATAAAACTATGTTTTTTTTTGTTTTTTAGGTTAAATCTCATTCTTTTAATCATTTGAAAGATGATGGTATGTTTGTAATTCAGTTTGGCATTTTGTCATTGGATCTCGTTGAGAAGAATCATGATAAATGTGTCGGATCAATATACCTACTCGACAAAACAAAATTGGTAGATAAATCAAGACTACATCAATACCGGCTTGACACAATCGGCTTTGAAGTGACTTGGTACCGAATTTCTGTTATAGAAATCGGTCTGATAACACCGCTCCAATCCAGCGGCAAAGAGAAACAACAACAACCACAACCACAACAACAACAACACGGACGAGAAAAACAACAACACTAGAAATTCTTGCAGTTTCAAATCCAGCACGGTATTTCTTTTTTCCAGGAATATCTGAGTGTGTTAGATTTATAATTTGCTTGACTTGTTTAACACATGTCGCTCATATCACCCTGATTTTGTTTTAATATTCTAATTTTGCTTTAATTAACTTTCATTTAATGTATATTCGTTTGATTTAGTTAGTATTATATTTTCCGAATTTAGTAGCTTCCTTCTATCATTCTATGGAGAATGGGGGAATTTCAGAGATTTGTTGTCATGGTGACTAGATATTTTTTACGGAAATTTTATTATCTAAAAATTCTTGTTATTATTGTTTTCGGTTTCGAAAATGTTATCTACATAATTTTTACGTATTCAAAATAAAATTTGAGTAGAAAATATTAAAGAATTTTGATTGGTTTTTATTTAATTTTCGTTTTCATTTTTTTGAAATTTTTTTATTTGAATACTAAAACATATTCATAATAATTGCTACGATTTTCAATTAAAAACATATATTGAATATCTTTTCTGCTCTCTTTGCTTTACTTGGCTGCTTTTTAAATTCTGTTATTTTACTTCCTTCTTCTGAAAGGAGAAGGATATCCATAACAATACTTATTTACACATATATACTTTACAACATATAATTCAATAAAAATATTGCTTTTTTCTTTCAATTATACAAATGAAAAATTTTATTATAATAATAAAAACAATAATTATTTTTTCATTTTTTTAATAATTTTTTTACTTTTTAGTAATATTAAGAAGGGCTGTAGAGTCAGAGTCTGAGTTCAGAATAAATTCTTGTATGCGTAATTGAAAAAAATATAACGACTCCAATTCTAAATTTCATTTAAACAAGAAATCACTTTAGCACAATTTCTGAGGAGAATATGGAAAGTTAAATGGATATTATTTTTTGTCGTGGCTAGAAATTTAGTAGAATTCTGAAAAACATTATTCCGCGCCCTTCGTATGCACGAAATAGAAAGATCAAATGAACAGCTTCAAATTAAAAACTCAAAGAAGCTTTGAAGAACTGAAATATTGAAAAATTCAAGTCTGATTTTCATATAAAATTGTTATCTATTGAGTTTCATTCCTCAATAACTTTTTTAACATTTTTAAACCTTGTTTATTACTGAACACCCCTAAATAATCCCCAAACAATTGCATCTTGAGTAAATAATTTTTTAATAAATCAATAAATATAATTAAATATCTAACTGAAAATTTTGGTAAAAATAATGGGGAAAAAATCCAACTTTTCTACAAAGAAAGATTTGTTACACTCTATTAATTTTCTTCAGCAATCTCGTCACTTGTTTCGTCAAAGCAGAAAATTTTCACACTTAGTAAATAAAAATATTTTTAAAAAATGTTTTGTCAAAAAATAGTTAATAATTTTTTAATCTTAATTTCCTAAATCACCTAATTTTATTGTAATTACACAGAGCAATAAGCAATATCATTGATTATTTTCAATATTAAAATACAATAAAGTGTATTTATTTAAAATAAAATTAATTATATCTTTGAAATCATATAATAACAAAGTTATTACATAGTTTTTATTTTAAATATTTATTTTTCAAAATATTTAAAAATTTATTTTTAAACAAATTTAATTTATTAATAATAATAATAACAATAATAATAATAATAATAATAATATTAATAATATATAATAATAATAATAATAATAATAATAATAATAATAATAATAATAATAATAATAATAATAATAACAATAATAATAATAACAACAATAATAATGATAATAATAATAATAATAATAATAATAATAATAATAATAATAATAATAATAATTATAATAATAATAATAATAATAATAATAATAATAATAATAATAATAATAATAATAATAATAATAATAACATTTTACCTAATTAATTATTATTTTCAAAGTTGACAAAATTAAAATAATTTAAAGCCATAATTTTATGATCAATTTCATCCAGTTATTTTCCATGAGAATTTACATATGATTTCCGAAAAATAAGTGGGTGAAAATCAATTAAATTCCGAAAACTAATCAATAAAATGATTTAGTAAATTTTTATTGCCAATTGTATCGACAGGATTATGTATATCTCGCAATCAGTTTGCTATGTCTTATATTTATAGCACAGTTGATTTATCTATTTTGATGATAAAAATAAGGAAACCATTAAAACCGATAATCAGTGTGCCAGACAATAATTTTTATCTGAAAAATAAATAAATAAATTTAAAAAAATCGCTTTTTCTGATTTGTGAGAAAATTACTTAATATAATAATATCAAAATCAATCTTGAATTTAAATGCAAAAAAAATTATTCCTCTTTTAATATTAATCAATATTCGAAATCTTCTAATAGATAAATATTCACAGTGACAGCAACCATCAAATTGCTACTCATTTATCCGTAAAGATTACAAAAAAAACATTTTATATTTTAGTGAAAGTTAATATTGGCTCCGAAGTTCAGTCGGCATCAGCTTTTGATAAATCCAGGAATGGAAACAAAACTCTATTGACAAATTATTAATGAAATCTGATTTATAGGCCACATTATCCGCTTTATTTATGTGTGAATGAAGTAATCTGTCATATTGCGGCGAGCTGGTGCATTGATAAATTTTCTCTCCTGCTCTTTCTATCACTTTCTGTTTTTCTCTTTTTTATTAACAGTTATCTCAGAATTGATTCTACAGACATACACACCGAGACAACACGTACAAACATAGAAACACACATGCGTAAACACACCAATTGCATATTCGCACACTGATACTCACCCCCACACCAGAGAATGACATAGCCGTCAATTCTTGACGATGCTAATGTCGATGCGGTAAAATGCTGATTGACACGCATGCAGAACCAATGATTGATGACTACCGATATCAGCTGATAAGCCAGCTTTATTAGAACTGCCGGTATACATCAAAATAAATTTTGTATGAAAATTGAATTCTCTACGTTGGATATTTGCGATGACAGGCTTAATTGTGGGTAAATCAACCAGTTTCACTTTGATGTCTTGATGGAAGAAATGTCGTTATAGCCGACAAAAAATTTCCCAGTGTCTCTGTGAGTGTGCATGTGTGTGTATGCTTTGCAAGTTTCCATAATGGACACAGGGGTGTCAATGTATATTTGATGGACATGCAGTCAAGTGCCGAGAGAGTTGGCTGCAAGATTTGGTGTAGGATACAATAAATATTGAATGATGTCTGATACAGTCAATCACATTTGGACAGTTCAGGGAATGGGATGGATCACCGTGTTCATATAACACTGATTTTTGTAGTTTGGATTCATCACGGAATGTGAATAATGAGCACAGATCAATGGATAATGTGACCTATCTGACTACATTGATTTGTTAATTTGTCTCAGAAAATCAATATTTTTCTATTTTGCATTTTTTACTTGTGAAATGTTTACTTTTTTTTAATTGAAGTTTAAATTCATATTTTCCTAATTGTTTATTTGGATATTAGACTGATATCAGAATTTCACATTATGAATATTATTTAAATTAATTTTTTAAAATAAACCAAGTAATAAATTTTCTTTAACAATATTTTTTAATAATTGTTTATTTATTTTACACGAATTTTCGGTACTGCCTTTTTCAAGTGAATTTTTTAATTTATTATTTTTTAATTCACTTGAAAAAGGCAGTGCCAAAAATTCTGAATATCAAAAACATCGATATATTTACTGACACTTTGCAAAATAATATACAGAGTTGTACCAGAGCCAAGATAGGATCTGATTGTGCCAAAAGAAATGACGGCTCTGACAATCCAGCGTCAAGTTCGGTTATAAATGAAAATACAAAGTCGTCAGATGATAATTATGACAAACAAATGGACGAAGTTTCTAAATCAATTGAAACTGACGACGTTCTCACTCAGTTATCACCAGAAGAAAGCATTAAAAAAATTGACAGATCCAAGATTATGGCGAAGAATTTTAGGACGCCGTTGCATAAATACAAATTTCCTTCCAATGACGCTGTATCATGCTCTTCAGTATGAATTTCTGTATTAGACCTTTCTGACGTACTTGCCGCAGATGATTTTTTTGAGGATTCCAAAAACTGTGTTAAAGATCCACTTAGTTTTTCGATTTCTTTTAATTTTATTTCCTTGTTTTTTCGATAATAAGCACCAGATTTCCTTTTTTGTTTTTCTTTCTGACATCTAAGAAAGTGTAATATTTTCTTATTTATAATAAAATTTCTGAGTAGTAAAACTTACTTTTATTAAGTGTACTTTATTTGTTAGATTATCTAAAATAAATTTTTTTAAAATATAACAATAGCAGGTCGGCGGCCACCCTTCAACTTGGCCGCTCACGAGCGGGGCAACCTTCTGCACCCCGCCAGGAACGGGCCTGGTTATATGTTTTCTAATATTAAAATTTATATAAAATAATTTGGTTTTTATTGTAAATAAAAAATAGGTACATTTATTTAAAAATTATATATTAATATATATTCTTAAGGGGCAGAAATTTGTCTNTTTACTTGTGAAATGTTTACTTTTTTTTAATTGAAGTTTAAATTCATATTTTCCTAATTGTTTATTTGGATATTAGACTGATATCAGAATTTCACATTATGAATATTATTTAAATTAATTTTTTAAAATAAACCAAGTAATAAATTTTCTTTAACAATATTTTTTAATAATTGTTTATTTATTTTACACGAATTTTCGGTACTGCCTTTTTCAAGTGAATTTTTTAATTTATTATTTTTTAATTCACTTGAAAAAGGCAGTGCCAAAAATTCTGAATATCAAAAACATCGATATATTTACTGACACTTTGCAAAATAATATACAGAGTTGTACCAGAGCCAAGATAGGATCTGATTGTGCCAAAAGAAATGACGGCTCTGACAATCCAGCGTCAAGTTCGGTTATAAATGAAAATACAAAGTCGTCAGATGATAATTATGACAAACAAATGGACGAAGTTTCTAAATCAATTGAAACTGACGACGTTCTCACTCAGTTATCACCAGAAGAAAGCATTAAAAAAATTGACAGATCCAAGATTATGGCGAAGAATTTTAGGACGCCGTTGCATAAATACAAATTTCCTTCCAATGACGCTGTATCATGCTCTTCAGTATGAATTTCTGTATTAGACCTTTCTGACGTACTTGCCGCAGATGATTTTTTTGAGGATTCCAAAAACTGTGTTAAAGATCCACTTAGTTTTTCGATTTCTTTTAATTTTATTTCCTTGTTTTTTCGATAATAAGCACCAGATTTCCTTTTTGTTTTTCTTTCTGACATCTAAGAAAGTGTAATATTTTCTTATTTATAATAAAATTTCTGAGTAGTAAAACTTACTTTTATTAAGTGTACTTTATTTGTTAGATTATCTAAAATAAATTTTTTTAAAATATAACAATAGCAGGTCGGCGGCCACCCTTCAACTTGGCCGCTCACGAGCGGGGCAACCTTCTGCACCCCGCCAGGAACGGGCCTGGTTATATGTTTTCTAATATTAAAATTTATATAAAATAATTTGGTTTTTATTGTAAATAAAAAATAGGTACATTTATTTAAAAATTATATATTAATATATATTCTTAAGGGGCAGAAATTTGTCTTTTTGTCCGGGGCGGCGTAATCACTAGAGTGGGCCCTGCACAGCAAGCGAAATGGATACATCTAAAGACAAATTTGGTGAAGTGAACTTTGGCTCAGAGAGAAAACAATCGAGCTGTATCGACGGTGATAATTAAACCGAAAGCTAAATTATTGGCTGTTAAAATAAAGTTAGATGATTTTAAAGGTGGCTTATACAATTGGGTTGACAAATTTATGTGGCCCAATAATTTGTCAATGCGTGTTCGAACAACAGGCACCCAGTGATTTCCAAATTATTGAAAAAAAAAGTTTGATGATATTTGATCATTTATTTATAAGGAAATCTGGTTACTGGATTTCTCATCAAATGACGCCAAAACAAATGCCTATGGTCTTCAAGATTTGTCCATTTCGGTCAGTTTCTAAAGTCGGGTAAGACGGTTGATGTTGCTCTGTCCTCTTAGTCAGAACCGCTGGTGGCAAAAAGCTTAAGCCATTATTTTTTCAAACATGTAACAGTATCATGGAAAAGCTATCAATTGATGTTGTGGTAAAGTGGAATAAAATGATCGGATGAATATGGACAAAAAGTGTTATCGCACCACACTTGGAGGATTTTTCAAAAATAGCGAGCCATGCAAGTGTTTCAGGCCTGTTTAGATAACGAGAGGTTCCACGGTTTTCATGACAGTGATGACAAAGAGGGCTTGATAATGGCGGAAATAAAAACAAGCACCAAAAAAATTCTTTTTGAAGCCATCGAAAGATAAAGATTTTGCGTACATAACTGTAAAAAATTTGCTGTCAATAAATTTGTTTTAATTTCTGACAATATCAAATTTCGTATCACAATTCTAATATATTATGGGTAATATTTGTATATTCAAATAAATAACGCCTGTAACTTAAGTTACTCAAAAAAACATGTCGGATCAAAAATAACTAAAAATTTCCAAGTATTATTTATTATTTCTACACAAGAAATTTAAAATAAGATACAATGAACATTTTTATTTATAATTTCATTTCCTGGCGTGACGATACGAACAATTCAACTCAGACTGGCGCCATTCGATTTATTTATTCAAACAAACTTGGTTTGAAACATTCCTACATAATAGAAATAAATAGCAATTTATTATTTCTTATAAAAATAAAATTATGATTGTTTTTGCTAAAAGCAAATCTGGCTGCCATCAAACGTGACATTTGAAAAAGAAAATACAATTGACGTTAGTGTTACTAATAATGTCATAACCTAAAAATATTTCCAGTGGCAACTCCGCCAAATGTAAAATATAAATCATAAAGCGTTATAAGCACTAAAATACGGTATTAGATTGAAAAACAATATTAAATTCAATATATTGCATGTTATTCGTAAATTCGAAAACGATAAAACTGTTAATATTTTCAAAATAATTTCTGAAATTTGAATTGTCTTAGTCATTGCTTTCTTGATAAACAAATTTTTCAAAATTTTATATTCGTATACAATATTTAAAAAGAAAATTAACAATTTTATACTAATAATTAGTAACTAATTGATAGAAACTTAGTAACATTTTAAATAAAATTACAAAAGTTAAACGCTAAAAAACAATTCTTTAAAGTTATGATATTTCCAAAATTGTGTTAAGATTAAGGTTTCTGAAAAACATGGGCTTTAAACAAAGATCTGTTAACAGCTGTTTTACTGTGTTTTCGTGTTTCATGAAAGTTAGTAATGGTAGCTATATATATTTGGAAAAATATGCCTATCTTTTTGAATTTTAATTTTGTCAAGAAGTTGATATATATTGAAAATACTCTTTCTACGTCCACAAATGTTGATTTACTTGTTAATATCGCATGATAAAGCTTTTGTAGATTTTTTTTACATTTACCTGTGTTTTTGAAGAGAGTAAATTCAACATTTAACCACTTGAAATAGTCTTGTTCAGGAGCTACTGTTGGTTTTTCATTTTTCTGAAGCAATGCATTAAGTTTTTCTTACAAGGTTAAAATTTCACTTGTAGAACTATTGGCAGCAGTTTCGATAAATTCAACTTCATCTACAACAAAAAGTCGAGATGCCAACACCTTTACTTCTATATTACTGTGAAATGCATTGGGTATCTTGAGCAAAAAGTCATTCAAAAAGTTTTCGAACTCAAAAAAGAGAACGTTACTCAAAAATTGGAAAAAACAGATACTTTTCAACTCACTTAAAACTTCAAAAATTTCCTATATAATATTTTCTCTATTCTGAAAAACATTTCACGGGATCTTTTGACTTCATATCTAAAAAAATACCTAAAAATTTCAAACTGCACTGGAATATTAATTTAAATTTTAAATTAATTAAAAATATTAATATCTTTTGAATTAATAATAAAAGATTAAATATAGCATACATAAAAAGAATCTGACACTGAATTAAAATTTGACTTACTCATTTAACGACAATTCAATATCCTTCTTATCAAGGTTTTGTTTAAAATAATCAATTTGGTTTTATTCATATTATTTTAATTTCAATTGCATAGTTTCATATTATAAATTTGTCTCTAACATTTAAATCTAATTATTATTTTTATTCTCATTTTATTTAAAAGATTGTATTAAAAATAATTTAGATGAGCAGGTATGACGAAATATTGCAAATATTTGAGTCACAGAAACTGGAAATTCTAAAACTCTCTGATAAAGTTAATGAACTAGAAGAAACTAACACATTCCTAATGACAATTTTAGAGAAGTCGAAAACTCTTCCACCAGTTGTATGTATAATTTTATGTTTTACGAAATTAACAATACGAATAGTATGACCCGAATATATTACGCAAGGATAAAGCTGCTGCAATTCAAAAAGAATTTTCTCTTAATACAACTCGTCGAAACAATTCTCATATAGATTCAACACACTGTGAAACTACTTTAAATGACTCATTCGATGAAAATTTAGTAACATACAATAATCCCAACTCACTGAGGTGGTCAAGCGATTCTTTCGTTAACAAGCAAATAATCAGTCCAAATACAAAATCAGAATCAACCAATTTAAAACCAGTAAAAAATTCCAGCAATGCAGATGAGATTAGTAATAACGGTTCTGATAAAAAGTCCCGCCAATTGCTAACGAAACACGAAAATAACCTAAACCTGAGAATTTCTAATTCATCACCGATCCGAAGCCAATCTCTGAAATCAGTCGTATTATGCAATAATGACCAAATCCACCTGTCCAATGAATACTCGAGTGACAATAAAACGAGTAACAGCGAAGACGAGATCGATCATGAACAGGATTTTCTCGACAGTGTCATCATTAAAAGTGTCGACGATCTTATTAGTGTAAGTAGAAATTGGGTTTTAATGAATACAACGATAAAATGCGGGAAATTATAAACAATTTTACCTGGAATTTTCAAGCCTTAAAATTTATAATTTAGTCATTTTTAGTAATGGGGGGGGGTAGCATAGCTATTGAATCAATTCGTTTGCTAATACCGCCATAATAATTTGAAATTGACCTGAACCTGGCAAAATGGGATTATTAAACATTTTATTAATAAACTTACCATGGAATGAACTTGTTTATCCTATAGTTTTTTAAAATATATATATATATATATACATTTCTACCATTTTTATGTTGAGTATTGTATAGTTGATTTTTCATTTTTATATAGTCTTGTCTTTAATTAAGAGTTATAAATGTTATACTTTTTAGCTCCTCCCTTCCTATACTTTGACTGGGGTTTCCTGCTCGATGTACAGCTTGTACAACCGATATAAATCCTTCCTTCATTCTCGATAGTTTTATTAATGCTTTCCAATTAAATCAACATTTAGTATTATCTCTAGTAATTTTGAGCAATTTTCAATGAAATTTAGCAGCTTTAATTGGATGGGTGTTATTATTCTTTCCCTAAATTATTAGCAAATAGATGTTCGGGAAAAGTTGCCTTCTAACTCACCTTTTGTTATCGAGCCCTTTGGCAATAGTTTATAGTGTAAGTTATAAAATTTCTCTTTAGTATAATTGATTTTTAAGTGCAAGTGCTAATTTTGACTATAGTCAGAAGGACATTTTTTTTCCTGGCTATAACCAGAGCTTCCTATAGTGACGATTTCAAGTAAAATAGCAGTAATTCCATTAAGTAAAATCGTCATAATGGATTCTAATTTGGTAAGAGTGGATTTCTATGGGATACATTAAAAAGATGATACATTACTCCTCAAAGCCAGTTTTCATTCCGGAAAAAATAGCCCTTAGATTTTGCCATAAATTATCAATAAAAATTATAATCAGTATCTAAACAATATGATTTAAATATATCATCAGAGTAATTCAAAAAAGAAACAAATGAAATCTGCAACTTGATTATTTTTTGACTTTGTTGAAATATTTTAATTTCTTCATAAAAGCAAATAATATTTACTATTTTACAATTGTAAGAGTAACATTTCCTAAAATTAAAATATGCAAATTTGAAATGGTTTTTAAGTCAGATTTATATTTAATTGACACGCAGACAATATATCTAAAAGAAACAGAAGCGAACATTAAATATTTCTGCTAATTTCTAGGGTAAATTGTCAGTTCTCACTTAATAAAACATAAAATTTCTTGCAAACTCCTTAACATTTAAACTATATTACCATTTACTGTCTTCTTTCAGGTCTTAAAACGCCATTACTGTTAATGACAATTTTAAGACTGAAATGAGTTTCGTTTCCTGGTTTGATGTAATCATCTTTATTTGTATTTACCTATTAAACAATGATTATTTTGAAACAATTCTAGTGTTTGGATAACATAAAATTTATGCTGAATACGAATTTATATGGGAATTGAGTAACTAGTAATTTATATATAATTTCTTATATAACTCAGGAAGTAGAGAACATGCCTATCTCGAAAATGAATGGAAAATTTAATATATGTCCTAAAAGCACGGGATCACCATCACCTTCAAAAAGTCTAAATCAGTCATCGTCTCTTACTAGTACAATGATTCCACAGACGACTGAGAAAGAGAACATTCAAGTTCTCTTGGACAATCTAATCGACACATTACAAACTACTAACAAAGCATATAGTAGCCATGAATCGAATGACAATCTGAAATCATCCAAAAATTCCGAATCAATTTATTCCGAATACATGAATAAATTGATCACTCAAAAAAATCAATATGTAAGATCAAAATGGAAAACATAGAATTATGTCAAAGAATAAAATTTCAGGCTTCAAATATGAACGACAAGCACACCAAAATGAAACTTTTATTGACAGCTCAGCAGCTCCAAGCTGACCTATTGCACAGGTCATTGGAAGAAAATAATAAAATAATATTCAAAAATTGCAATAACGACACTCATATAATCTCTTCTAATACGTCTCTGAATCCTGTTGAAAAAGAAACCCAATCTCATATCAACGAAATTTTGCAAGTTAGTAAAAGTTACTTTAAGAATAATAATAAAAATGCTTTATATACGCCTTTGTGGCGAACAGGTAGAATACAATCCAATCCAGGCGATTGGGTATTTTTAATCAATTAGTAATTAATTATAAATATTCTTATTATAAATAATTGAGATAACAATTTGTTGTAATTAATTATAAAAATAAAAAGATAATTACAATATACAAACAAAACCAAAATCAAAGTTAAATCATTGAATCCAAGTTCTGGTGGTGACAATCTATATTGCTCTTAGTAATAGAAATTCGATTCGTTCTGAATGAAATATAAGAAACACAAAAACAGATGACAATAGGTGGTCACTGATTTGAAACCCTGAACAAATTCTAAGGGTGACCTTTTATCCAGTTTGACTTTATGACAATCTTTAACCCGTTAATTGGGATTTAGGTAAATTGGCGGCCCTATCCTTCACTTGTTAGGAATGAAAATATATCAACCAGTGATAGATAAACGAGTTATAAAAATTTATGATTATTCTTATAAATTAAATATTGACATAATAATATATATATATATATAATGCTCATATATATAATGCGACACATTTGATGATCCGATTCTCTCCGGCAGTTGTCTTTCGCTATCTTCCACTTCCTTCACGTCGAGATGCCGCGCCAGTTGTGCGCATTTTGGTGAGAATCTTGGACAGACCGTACCGGCTTATTTTTATCTAAAGTTAAAAAACAAAAGAAAACTGAGAATTGTATTTAATATCTCAAAATACTATAAACAATAGATTATGTAACAGGAACGAATATAGTTACCTTAAATGCTTTATTCTTGTTCACAATCTGCTGAAGGCTAAGTCACATGTCTTTGTAGCCAACAGTCATGCCACGATATTGATTCAAGAGCTGCTTAATCATTAAATATTGTTGAACAGAGAGTGCAAGACAATGTACTACAACACTCGTATGAGTTAACTGCTACAGATAATACTTTGTCAACATGTTCTACATCCACATAAGTATTGTATCAAATAGAATTCATGATCACATTTGATTGGCTGAAAACACTATGTATGCCAGCCTATAGATGACTCAGAATTAAACGAGGTTTTCTTGGAACTGAAACATCCGCTTTGACATTATTTATAGTTTCTAAAGATTTCATAATTTTTTTTATTATTGCATATGAGTTATGGTGAATAAAGTAAAGGAAAACTGACAAAAATGAAAAGAAAGTATGCTGTCAAATTTTTTTGGCGCACGTGTTTTCAACATTCTTTAGTTCAAATGCAATTTTATTGGATGGCCAGTTATCAACTTCTTATTCAACTTCTGCAACTAATTCTGATGATTCAATTTCTTTAGCAACTTCAGTGATTTCGTTAGACATTCTTGATTTAAATTTTGCATTTCGGAAAGTAAATTAAAGTGTATAGATAAACAAATATAATAATTGTTTAATTAAATTTTATTATTAAATATTAAATATAGTCAAATATTGATTTTGACAAAATTTAAATAAATAATTTAAATATTTGAATATGGATTTTTTTTCGATTTTGACAAAATTTATAAAAATTAATATTCAAATATTGATAGTAATTTTTAAAATAGAATAATTACATTAATTAAAATTTTATTCATATTATTATTATATTATTATTATTATTATTATTATTATTTAGTTATCCGCTTTGACATTATTTATAGTTTCTAAAGATTTCATAATTTTTTTTATTATTGCATATGAGTTATGGTGAATAAAGTAAAGGAAAATTGACAAAAATGAAAAGAAAGTATGCTGTCAAATTTTCAACATTCTTTAATTCAAATGCAATTTTATTGGATGGCCAGTTATCAAAAGGAAGAATAATGAGTTATATTATATGAGTTTATATTATATTCACAGATTTCAGACTGACTGAATTTTATTAATATATGTGTAATAAGATAAAATTCAGTATTGAAATGCAACATTTACTTATAACATATGTTGATTGAGTGATTTCGTTAGACATTCTTGATTTAAATTTTTCATTTCGGAAAGTAAATTAAAGTGTATAGATAAACAAATATATTTTATAATAATTAATTTTTAATATTTAAATATCTTATAAATAATAATAAATTTTGTATGATAATTATGATATTGTGACCGGCACTAGATGTAAACTTTAAAGGAATTTAGTTTTTGCTAATTTCAGAAAATATGTGAATAAATTTCATCATTATTTCAACAATGAAATTTTAATTCCCAAAAATACTTGGGAAATTAGACAGGTTATATTCTGGGTATGTATTGCCAGACAATGCGATTGTATTTTTTGATAAAATTTTAAATTGATGGTATTCATTATTTGTTGAATACGATTAAAAATTAAGCATAAGAATTATATCACATTCTCAATTAAATACTTCCGTTTGTAAATGCCGCAGTGCTTTATTCGTATTCGTCTTAAATTTTAATGAAGAAAATATTATTCTTTTCCCATGAAATTTATTAAAATAGAATTGTTAAGGTCAGTGGCTAGAAATTTTGGGCCCCTATGCAATGAGTCATAGATGCCCCCCGTCCCTATACTGCATACACAAGTGAAAAACATTTTTTGGTTCCTCTTTGGAAAGACGATTTAATTAAATAATTAGAGCTCAATATAGAATATAACAGTATAAATCGTTATAAAATGATAGTAATGTATCAGGGACGAATGTGTATAGCCGACAAGCGAAACAATTTTTTCGACCCCTATATGAATGGGCGATTTACTTAGATAACTAAAGTTGCTTGCCTATATATTATATTATTAGCGAGGGCGAGGCAGAGGGGATTGCATAAATAGGTAAAATGCAGGTAAATAATGTATTTAATGCAATAAGTAAACAAAACAGTGGAGCTTTATTACATAAAACCACAAATCGATCATTTGGAGGTCCCTATTGACTGGTGCCGACCGTGCCGTTTTTTGACATTGTTTTCTGAAGAAAATTCAGGAAAATTGGAAAAAAGGCCCCTATGCATTGCTTACTCTTGCTATATGGTAGCTACGCCACTGGTTAAGGTAAGGTAGCAAAAATTACATTGAGGGCCGAATGTGGACCGCCAGTTTGAGACCACTGTATTGAGTAATGCGTGAATTCATTTGATTTATTTCCTCTATAAGTCATAATATTTTATTAGTATAATAAACTGTTCTAATATTACATAACGATAATACAGCTTTCCTTTGTTACAATACGACTAACTAACAATTAAAGAATTGTTATATTACAGATTGACTTGAAAAAAGTCCCAGCTTCGTCATTTGACGTGAAACTTTATCGACAAAAAGAATTATTTCGAATCAATAGTAAGATTTGTGACCAGGTGATTTTATTCTTTTATTAATTAGTCAATTTTAGAAATTTTTATTATTTATTAATTTAAGTAGCAATTAATTATTTATTAGTTAATTAACATTGCAAAACATTATATATATATATATATATATATATATATATATATATATATATATATATATATATATATATATATATGTGTTCGGTGGTATTGTGTTGCCACAATCTTTTATGAGCTCATGCAACCTGACCAGATTATTACAGCAAGTATTTATTGTGACCAATTAGACCAGCTGAATCTAAACTTTAGATTATATGGTATCACACATTGAAATTTTACAGAAAACGTTCGCATTTACATAAAATCGACACCGCATTTTGCACATCGTACGTGTGTGAAAAAATCTTTGTAAAATCTTTGCAAATTGCTTATTTGTTTGATGAAAAAGGACAAAATTTAAAATTTCAGATGGAATTCAAATAACTTTGTATAACTTCTTTTATATTAAAGTTTAGATTGTGATTGTAGGTAACCTGATGATGATAGTGATGCTATCGAAATATATAGTGATGTACGAATGGCGATTTTTATTAATAAAATCTTTACCGTGTTTATTTAAATAATAATAATAATAATAATAATAATAATAATAATAATAATAATAATAATAATAATAATAATAATAATAATAATACTGCCCTCCTTATCAAATAGACCGTAACTGCAAAAATACACTTAGGAGATAAATAACAAAACGTGTTTTATTGCTAAGCATACCACCGCCATGAGCAGATACGGTCGATGTAAGTAATCAAATTTCTAAGGCCTCGGATACGGTCTTATCGCTAAGCAGAATGAAGGTTAATTGCAACTGCATACAGTTGACGCCTCTAACTCGATTTTTGTAGTTTTGTCAGTTACGGTCTATTTGATAAGGAGGGCAGAATAATAATAATAATAATAATAATAATAATAATAATAATAATAATAATAATAATAATAATATTAAAAATAAATTGACCCATTTGAAACTAGGGATTAAAATGAAAATGTAATTTTAGAGTCTCTATTTTGATTTTATAGATTTTGGAATCACCGAAGATTAAAAATGGTTTCGTGAAATTTACAGCGTTAATTAAAGGTTATATCGTGCGGACGCTTCGTGAAACAGATAAAGTGCAAAATATTATTATAACAATTAAAGTATTAGTTGAATTATTTCCCCTGATTTCTGTAAAATTGAAACCCATCTTAGGATACAGCTCAATTAGCGATAAAATTAAGACAGGAACGATTATCGGGTGACTCGTCTCTTATTGATGATCCTAACTCATACAATTCAGTTTCGAGGCGTAACAATCATGAAATTATATCTTTTCAACAACGGCTTGTTTCACAGTTAAAAACCGCACTAGGTGAATTGCACGAAATTTTCTTTGAATGGCCATCGTCGTTAAAAATGCGGCTCATTCGCCACCATATAAATCAATTAATGTCTTCAGCGTCAAATAATCTACAGACTGATATTGACAATGGAAATAGCATTCCAACAATGGCAAATTATTCTTCCCCAAAAGCAGCGAAGTTATCATCAGCAACTCTCAAACGACGCCAGAAATTAGCATTAAGGTATGATTAAAAATGTATTATTCTGTTTATTTTATAACAGTTGTTTTTTATATTTATATTTTACTGTGGAAAATACTAATAATAAAAGCCTGATCCAATGGTGCACAACAGGCGGCCGTAGAAGCCTAATTTTTATGTATTAATCATTATTTAATAATCATTACATATTAATCATTATATATTAATCATTATATATTAATTATATATTAATTATTATATAATAATCATTACATATTAATCATTAGATATTATTCAATATATTATATTATTATTATTATTATTATTATTATTATTATTATTATTATTATTATTATTATTATTATTATTATTATTATTATTATTATTATTATTATTATTATTATTATTATTATTATTATTATTATTATTATTATTATTGTATATTAATTATTAATACATTATATGTTATGGTTATATATATAAATATTTGATAATTAAGATTTTGGAAGTAATGTTTTACAAGTTTGTGATATAGTTAGAAACCTCTGCATAATATTGATGCATCTACCCACCTATCTGTTTTCAATTCTCTCCCATTTGTGAATTATTTTTTTAAATTTAAATAATAAAACACACTTATAAACAAATTATAATAAATGATTATCCGATATTCCAATGGTGAAATAACGATAGTGAAATAAAAGGGAATAAAATCACACGGGGATTATAAAAAGGCAGTTGTTACTCTGGATTTTAAACATTAGGTAATTAATTGCAATTTGAAACCATTAGTTATCTGATAGAATGCATTTTTATAAGATGACGAGTCGAAAATACGAATCATTCTATTGTGCGAGTTATATTATCTTTCCTAGTATCTCAAACCCTTGATATTTATTATTCTAAATTTACCATGCTATACTATTATGTTTCGTGATCAATTTATTTCAGACGATCGGAAGGTAACTTCAAGCATGAAATATTTAAGTAATTTGCAGTTTCAGTTTGAATTCATTTTTATTTGAATTTTGTTTTTATTTTAATTAAGTATAACAGTTTGTGTTCGTATAAAGGTAAACCGGACATTATAAAATTATAACTCGTTATTAGTACATAATATTTTAAAAGCTTTAATTAGATTATTTGAGTTTACTGTCAACTCCTGCTCCCTCCTCCCCAAATGATGGGTTCTATTTTAATTCCTTGAATAGCATTACTGGAGCGTTGGTTTAGGTTAAACTTTAACAAATTGATGTGTTGTAATGTTGAGGTCTCAACAAAATGATTTGCAATTCTCAACGTTGCACTGGTATTATCTATTTATATGTAATGAAATATACAAAGGAATCTTCTGTTTAAAATATTTAATTTATTAAAAAGAGAGTTTGAAAACTATAAATCAGTAATATATCGATGTTTGTTTATACTCACGAATTTTCGGCACTGCCCTTTTCAAGAGAATTCACTTGGAAAAAGGCAGTGCCGAAAATTCGTGAGTATCAACAAACATCGATATATTACTGATTTATAGTCCTCAAACTCTCTTTTTAATAAATTCAATGGAAAAAATAATCAGTGGTGAAATTAGAAGAAATAAAAGTTCTTATAATAAAATATTTAATTAATAAAAATTACTAATTTCAATCAAAAATCCTTGTACAATCTTCTGAACAAATTGGTGCGTTTTATGTTTTGTGTGTGAATGTTTTATATGTTTGTTATGTTGCGTGCAAATCTTTTTGAACTGTTTTGTCGTGTCTGTTAGAGTTTTAAGTTTTATAAGGACTTGCCTTTCAAAACTACGAGCAATAGGATAAAAATTTGTGCAACGAATATGGTTTTGTTTACGTTTTTATACTATTTTTTTCTATTTGTCAGCTGTTAATATTATTATATTTTATTATTTTTTATTATATTTGCTTTTCATGATATTAAAAATTATTTTATTATACGTGGTATTAGAAATTACTATTATATTATTATTATTAAAAAGAATTATATACTACAATTATTAACATCTGTACCATTGCTTATTTTCCAATTAGTTATAATATTCTAAAATTTGCTTATTCCCCTTTTTTATGTATTTTATTTTTTTTAATTGTATAATTAATATATTCAATACGAGGATTGTATTACTATTAAAATATAAAAGTTTACCATAAAATATCAGATAGAATTACTGAATAAAAATAAATAAAATGTCAAAGCGTTAAAATGTCATACAAATCACTACAATAAAATTTCAGATGTAAATTACTACAATAAGATAAAATAAAGTATCAGATGAAATGTTGACATGCATATCATGTATAGATCAAATAGGATATAGTTATGGGTCTGGACTTTTTGAATATTGGCATCGTTTTGTTACTTCATATTTGAGGTTCATCTTCTTTCTGCATATATGTTAAGGCCGTACTTATTTGTTCAGTTCGACGTTGTCGATGACCCGTCTTCTGTCATCTAACATTAGTATAACTAGTAGGCATATTCGTTTGTAGGGTTTTTCATTATTAGTATGGCTTTGAAGTTTATAGTGTTAATTCCTAAAATTACTAATGTATTAAATCATTCGATTGAAAAAGGCGTTAAAAAGGATTTCTTTGAACGTCATCAATAACAGTTCAAAATGAATTTCATCATTAACCAGATTTAACTTTAGTTTTATATTAATTTTTATTCAATTCCCTACGCAAGTTAATTTTAATTCATTTAATTTTAACCATTTTTTGTCTGTACTCCCATAAATATAAGTATCTTAATATGCTATTTAATATGTATTTTGTTAATATCATTAAAAGTCTTAAAGTTAAAACTTACGAAAAAACTTTTATTTTTAAAAATAATTAAAACCATTAAAAACACGAATTAACCTGAATTTTTAAATGGTTATTAAATTTTATTTTAATATTACTAACCGATTATTTGGTAAAACAAATCTATTTATTTTATTATACATTCAGAATTGAATTGAGTGTTTTTTAAATTTTATTATGTTAACTCTTTAATATACATAACTAGTTATAAGGATTTTTTTTTAATTTTTAAGTGAAATATTAAATAGTGAGTTTTGAGCCCCTGGGAACAAAGACATTTTTCAATCAAATTTTTAAATTTCAAAGCAAGGAGATTTTGCGCAGAATTTTATTCTTCACAAATTGTCGGATTATAATTTAAAATTTAGATTAAAAACGCAGCCAAAAATCAACTTTGTACTTTTCCTTCCTCAGATATTTTTCTAATCAAAACATGACCTCCATAAATATTGTAGAGAACTTTATTCTCTATATGACACTATTTAAACAAAATTTAAAATGTTAATTTAAAAAATGTTTACAATTAATTAAAAAAAATTAATAGGTCGTGTAAGTTACAAAAACGTCATTTTATTCATTATAAAATTACAATAAAATGACCTTGACCTTAAAATAAAAGTAGGTTAGAAGTACATAGCTCAATATTAAAAACCAAATATAAAATTTAACTTAAACTTTTTATTTCTAGCAGCTTCTTTTACTATTTGTACATTATTTTTCTTTATTTCATCTTGGATATTATTTGTAAGGTAACTGGAATATTAATCTGGGATATCGTCGATTTAAGAGACCGGCAATAAAATTAAAAATAATTTATTTAAATAATTACAATAAATCGCCCAGGCAATTCTGATTGTTCATATAATTTACCTCCACTTGTGAGTTTACGTCTTTTCGTTTATATGAAGTCAATAGTAAAAACAACAAGTGAATAAAATTTATTATGTACAGACAAAAGATTTAAAATGGTGTAATTTTTCGAGATTTCTGTTTCTTCATGTCATCGGATAAAATTTTAGGCATTTATTTTCCAGTAAGAATCTTTCAAAGTAATCTACTTAAATATTATTGCAATTTTTCTTTGAAATAGTTCTTAAAAGTTGCATAAATAGATCCGGAAATAATAATAAGGAGAATGGAATTAAGAATTCCATCTCCAGTGCGTCCCATAGAAAACCGATCTATTCCTCGCCATATGGATGCCGGGGATATGGTACTGGAACGAATTCTAGAGCCACAAATGTACAATCAAAGATTGCCAATGATAGAAAATCCAGGTTGACAAATTTATAAGCAATACTATTTTATAAAATGGAAATTGTTAGAGCCAATACAATTTCTCGTAGAAGAGGTGCAACTAGAACAATCACGAAGTTTGACATCAACAAAATCACTGAAAGTCCTAAGTCAAATCCGGGTTCAATTACGAATCAACCGGTTAAGACTTCAAAATCAGAGGGTCCAGCAATACAAACAGTTCCGAACAAATCTGAGGAAATCTCCAATAATCAGTCACACCAACAACAATCACAGCCACAATTACAGCTCAAAACCCATCCTTCTATCAAGCATTCTCAAATACCAGAAGATTCACATTCTAAATGCAACATCCAGTCACAGTCTCCGTCACAATCTCAAGTACCAAGGCATTTCCAAAATTGGATACATCCTAAAACAATCACTACAAGTATATGTTCACCTAGTTCGAATAATTTTGGGCCTTTTGCGAAAAATCTTCAAAAACATTTGTTTATTGTTCGAAATAAAAATCCAACCAATGCAAATAAAGCTGATGGAGACTCGTTTGAAGATTCGCCTTGTCATATTAAAATGCCTACTGGACTTTCGAGTAATTCTGCAGGCACCGAAGGTTTTTTTATATTTAACTCAATTCTTTATAAGATTTTCAGGACATTTTATAAATAAAATATTCAATAATAATAATAATAATAATAATAATAATAATAATAATAATAATAATAATAATAATAATAATAATAATAATAATAATAATAATAATAATAATAATAACAATAATAATAATAATAATAATAATAATAATAATAATAATAATAATAAATAATAATAATAAATAATAATAATAATAATAATAATAATAATAATAATAATAATAATAATAATAATAATAATAATAATAATAATAATAATAATAATAATAATAATAATAATAATAATAACAATAATAATAACAATAATAATTAATAATATTTGATTGTAAAATGAGACGAAGACAGTATGTATCTTGGAAATTGGAGATTAAGTACTGATTAAACAGGAAGTTCAAAATAAAGATCAAAATCGTATTTTTTGTGATAAAGCAAATATGTGAAAGTAGCTATATGGTAAGAGATAAAGATGAGAAAACATTAATCTGAAATATAGAAAAGATCAAGAACTTTAAAGATGGAAGATGAATGGTGTAAAATTAAATATAATTAAATTATACATTTTAAAATTAAATTTGATTAAAAGTTATTGTTACAAAATTTTGATAGCCAGTATTAAATTCACTATTAAAATTTACCAAAGTGTCTCAGAAATCTTTTTTTAAAAAAAATAGTAAAAATTTGAAGAAACAATTTTTGTAAAAATCATTGACAACAGTATAGAAATTGAATGCGATATAATTGCGGCTAACATTTAGTTATTTTAATTATTGAATAAATTGAAGGAAAATTCGGTAAATTCATTAAGGAAACATCAATAACTATTCTGAGGAATGCGACTGGAAAACTCAAACGTATACGCTGTCTAATAACGTTACAGTTACGGATGACAATTCTAAACACGATATATCATCGGGAATGCAGACGAATAAATTATCATACACTGACGACACCTCCAATAGATCATGTCTTTCTGATTTCAATGAAAACAGCGTTTCAAGAGTTGAAGTTGACATCAATGATATGGATATCGGGTACCTTTGTCGGAATAATAGTTCGCATTACAGCGAATTTAATGACCCAACAGAATCTCAGAATGTGGTTTTTGTGGATGTATTATCCCAGAATCATACTAAAGAAACAGATATAAATCAAAATTTAAGAAGACGTAAGTTAATATTAATATTAAAATAATAATAATGATAAAATTGATACTAATTTATAATATAGCCATTATTGAATCGCCTAATTCCAATTCATCCAATAAATCAAATAAAAGAAATTTCAGTTTCCAGAAACATATAAAACCAAATACAAATAATGTTGTCATTTCCAATACTTTAAACCACCCGAAACCTGAATTCTATTTCTCCCCAAATATCAATGGTGATATCCTACCCGTATCGTCCCAATTTAGAATCAGAAAGCGTATTGTGGCGGCGAATAGCTTGCATTCCTCAGCCATTTCACACTCATAATAATTCTATATATTACAAATGCAATAGATAAAAAGAGAATCCTTTCTTGTGCTGTAAATGTTTATTTTGATGGCATTAAAAATTATACTGAAATGAATAAATTTTGATCGAGTATTTCCAATGTATTTATTTTCAATTATTCGGGTTTTTATTGAGTACTGCATTATTTTATTACTATTATTATTATTATTATCATTACTTTTGTTATTTTTTTTGTCAGATTTCGGTAGAATTATGTCAGCTATTTTAAATTCCTAAATATTTCAATTTGGGTTTAAAAAGAAATTATTTTGGTTTCTTTTTTTCTTGAATTTTAAAGTAATAAATTTAATGGAATTGAAAATTATCTGTATGATAATAGACGGTTTTAGTGATATTGTTTGGTTTTATTTTTCGATTTTATGGTGATTATTGTGGCTGCTTCTGAACAAAAGAGAGCACTGACAACTTTTGAAATCTAAAATATTTAACTTTTTCTTTACATTTGACATGTTTTCATTTACGATTCAATTTAACATAAATTTTCGGCATTGTTATTTGACTAAAAAATGACAATGAAAAATTTTTTTTATGGAAATGTTATGAATCTAAAGTTTTTATTCGTAAAGTAATGCTTTATGATTAAAAAAAAATTATCTGTTAATTCTAGAGAATGTTTTCCTAAAAAGTGAATTACACAGATTTTACAAGTCAATATTTAGATAATGATTAAAATAACCAAAAATTGTATTAATTACACTAGTAATATTTAAATTTTAAATAAATGAATATAAACAAATTATTGTTGTCAATAAATATTCGTGCATATTCGGTTGACACAGTAAAAGTATCCACAAAATGTATAGGGATCATCAAATGCAATACTTCATATGAGTTCCATATTTCTGAACAATTCTGTTTCTATTTCAAATTATTTTAAATTGATAATTTTAAATCTTGTTCAACTTAAATGTTACTTTTATGAAATTTCAAATAAAGTTATTTAAAAAAGATATTTCTAGATGACTTCTAATTGTTAATACATATAATTAATTATTTAAACATGATCTCATCATGAATGCTTATTATTTTAATCTTTTATATTAAATTGTAAAAATATTAAAACGTTAAATCAATATTTTGTTTTAACTTATAAATTGTATAACTACTTAGCAACGTTGAAATTAAACTTGAATAATTTAGTTAATGATTTAACCAAATATCAACATAAAATAAGAGGAACATTTTAGCATAATTATATTTTAACCAGTGCATTAATTTTTAGTTATAAAATAAAATTCAATATATAAATCTGATAGATGAAAACCACTTAAATCACAAAAAAGTCTGATTTAACTATAAATTGTGTATAAACATTGCTTTTTGTTATATGGGTTACAAAAATGACGAAATAAAACAAAATCATTATAAAATAGCCAATATTTCATATTTTACGGAGCACTTGTAACATTTTCGCGCAGCAGCGTTTTAGAACCTCTGGTCTAAATCAATGATGAATGTGTTAATAATGTTTTGAAATTTTGTATATTCATTACAATCAGCAAGAAAAAATATTAATTATTAATTAATGAGTATTGATTGAACATTGACTCATTTTGCTGAAAATAGCATGCGAGGAAACAGAGCTCGTTTAAAACTTTGTTAACTTAAAAACCTTGTTATTTTTTACACAGCAGAAGAAAAGGGTCCTTTTGGCTGAATGATAGTTAGCTTTATTACTTTTAAATATCCATATCCACTATTCAAATAATCGCGACGTAATCACCTCCAATGTCAAGTAGAACAATGTCTGAAAGATTTGAAGTTAATGATTCACATCAATGTGATATTAGTTTTGGACGTGCCATGCCACCCGTCATTGCTTATTTATTTCTTCTACTATAGTTAACGGTTGCCTAAAAATACTTTCAGCAAAATCCTCTCGCAATGAAAGTTCTGGGAGCTCGTTAAGTTTCAGGAACTATTATATGCAATCCAGGTTTAGAAGTTGCATTCAATGATTGAATTTTAATAATTCAAGATCATCTAGAATTAATCTACAGCACCTAGTTGGTGTTGTAACTAAAATGAACTCTGTCGGATTCTATTCAAGTCATTGTTGAGGTTTATCTAAATAATAAAATTAAATAATTATTAAAGTGAACAAAAGGATCGATGGAAAATGTATGAAATTTAAAATGTATCGTTCCAGAATTGAGAAAAATAAATTGAAAAAGAGAAAAAAAATAACGAAATCAGTAAATTAAACGGCGACGCTCTGATATGGGTCACCCGATTTTAAAATTAATTAAAATGTATAATTAAATCAATATGTTAATGCATTTTAAAATTAAATTAAAATGTAGGGTAAACTGAAGTATACCCCCCCCCCACCCCCCATATAGTCAGAGTTTATCCGACAAGATATTCTGTCCCCTTATGGGTACGGCTCACAAGGGTAATAGATATGAGCAGTACCCTTGCGACCATCACCCTTGTGAACCGTACCCATAGGTGGACAGAATAACTTGTCGGATAAACTCTGACTATATGGGGGGTATACTTCAGTTTACCCAAAATGTATAATTAAATATAATTTTTAAATATAATATTTTTTTGAAAATCGGGTGACCCATATCAGAGCGTCGCCAATTAAACAATGAAATACGACAAGGTCGTTTTTAATTAACAAATTCAAAAGGAAAAACAAAAACAAAAACAAATTGAAAAATGGAAGGGCCTTATATTGAGAGCTTGTGCGAGATAGCAAATAGACCACCGGGAAATTCATAAAAATAATTATCTGTGAGTCCCATT
>CAUHTR010007844.1:0-45672 GCA_959609185.1 Schmidtea polychroa
AAATAAAAAAAATATTCATTTAGATTTAATTTTCAAAAAATATTCTAATTGATTACATAAAAATTGATACAGTGAGTAGCAAAATTCACAAACCCAATCAAACTGACAATGGGAAAATTTACGAAATCTCCAAACAGAAAGACACCAATAATAGTACCATGATAACTGATGAACATTTCAACAAACGGACAATTTCTTCCTTGATTTCAACAACAATGCTGCGAGAAACCTTTACTTATCTCATGAACAAGCCAGGCGATGAGAAAACGTAAATATACCCAGTTCAAAGCAAAATAATACAAGAAATAATTTCAAAATACAAAAAAGAAATAGAGTAATCTTGAAATTCGAGCGGTTTTGGCATTGGAGATTGAATGATTAATGAATAACCATAGCACAATTCATCGATATTGCCGGAACATGTCGTGTAACGATACACGTTCCGTTGATGAAGACGAATTGATAATTCGATCCTCAAAAAGGTACTGCCGATCTCGATAAATAAATCGCATTAAACAAACGAAATGGAATGGATCCAGTTGTTATTAATCTATACGAATGAGCATGAAACGTTTTTCATCACAATCAAGATAATCTGAAACGGGGAAAACGATTTTCACATTTAGAATAAATATAATACACAAAGTCGAAACAATGATTAAATAATTTAATAAATCCGGATGTCCATTTCGACTAATTAAAATCCGAATAGCATAAATTGGATCTTGTGTAGAACTTAAATGAATAAACGCTAGAAATAAACATGCGAACATCCGACCATGCCAATCTTTTATAACGACAGGGCTCATTATAAACCAATAAAATCTGAACACCTGAATAGAATTATAAATTTGCTATTCCGCCATATTCTATATTGCTTTCTTCAATAAATTTATCAAAAAAATTAGTTAATTCATAAGTGCAAAATAACGGGATAATTACCCAATAATATTAGCAGCACCAATATAACAAATTGGGCCAAATGATCCAGTAAAAGCCAACAATATTATTTTAAAAGTAGTTATACAAACTATAAAATAATAATTTTGAGTTTCGAGTAATCAGTTTATTTGGAACAAAAGATAAACTTAAAATTAATTTCATAATAAATCACAAAAACCAAAATGTCCAATGACAAGGGCGATAATCTGTGATAAAGGAAATAACTTCGACCATTTTCTGCTTAAGGTATTGTAATAATCTGTGATAATAACGATAATAAAATAATTGCTGGTAATAAAATTGATATCTTGATAACTTATTCAGCTTAAAAATTTTAATTGTGAAATTTAACAAAAAGCATTAATTAGTATTATAGCTATATTATATTGAAAAGCATGTACACAGAAAATATATTGCTAATCATGATAAATCAATATTAATAATTATTCTATCGTGTATTTTAAAATTATTTTAAAATTTATAACATTTAAATTTCTTAAGTAGTCATAATTATTTAAACAATGAAATCTAATAAACGTTTTATGCTAAATTGATGCTTACGTAATTTTATATCTTAAATGTTAAATTTAGATTATGTAAATTGCTAAAATACAGATTTTGTTTGTAGTAAATCATTTTATCATGGCACTATTTTAAAATTATTGATTTTCATTTACAATAAATACATTTGAATTTTTATAATTAAAAACTATAATATTACTTAGCCAAAAATTCATTAACCGATTTGTATCAAAGAATTTGACAATAATTTTTCATAAAATTAACGTGAAATATGAAATGTGAATCCATATGTGTAATTACATATTTGGAATTCAATGTGAATCACTCGTTTCTACGAGACCTTGGTATTTGCAGATACGTCACTGGATTTGAAGTCGTGTCAGCATCTCCTCAAACATTACTAAGAATCAACAACAGCACGAGTTCTTAGCTACAGAAAATAAAATTATGCCTCTTGTTTAGAATGTCACAGAGCGAGATTCACTTTTAAAAGGTGATAGCTCAAAGGTACATTGCAATCATCTATCAACAAATTTGTTCAGATAAAATCCTAGACACTCAAATTGCTCAATTATTAAGTAGAAATATGAATAAAAATTGTTTGGGTCGACTGAGAATCAGATAACCTAAATATTCCACAGGTCTAATGAGAAATCAAAAGGATCGATGCCAGACGACCACATGACAATGGAACTAACCATTGCTAACCCACTGGTACTATGTAGTGACTGGATGTTGCCATGATTGCCTCTATCCTGACATCCATCTGGAAATTTGGCCTGGTGAAGGATTTACACCAAAAGAAAATTAATTACTGAAGATTATTAATCGTCTCGTGAACATATAAATTAATGATATTAAGGTTCATAATTACTGAAACTTTAACTAACGTACTATGTTGGAACCCAATACAAAATACCCAAAATAAATTCTAAACGAAAAGTCTAATTCTATTATTTATTACACAAACAAATGACATAAACAATAAATGGAAAATACATTAAGATAATAATTTTAAATTAAGTAAATTAAAGTCAATTAGTTTAAATTAGTGTAATAATTAAAAAATAAGTATAGATTTTAAATTTTGGTTAGATCTTTTGAATGTCACTGAGACATAAATATATTTAATAAAAGTAAATTAATATAAATTAGGCTAATATTTAAAAATAACTAATACATTTATAATTTGGTTAGATATTTTGAAGGCAACTGAGAAATTGAGATAATATTTTAAAAATAATAAATTAAAGTAAATTAAGGCAATATAAAAAAATAAGTAAATTAAAGAAATTATTTTAAAATTTATGGTATGATCATTGAAGAATTGAAGTCTTATAGAAAATATGATAACACCTTAAAAAAGTAAATTAAAGTAATATTTAAATTAGAAGATAATATTTAAAAAATAAGTATAATTTTAAATAAATAAATTTGTATTAAATTAAGTAAATGTTCATTTACATGTTCATGTTACATTTAAACGTTTCAAATAATGTGACAGATTTCGATGTGACCAAAATAATACTGTAACATGTTGTTATTAGGAGAAAATATGAAAATAGTATAGGATGCCTTAAGCACGATTGCGACGTTTATAAATGAAAGGATTTGTATGATGAATGTTGTTCCCAAAGTTGCGATCTCTTTGAAAGTGAAAACTTGGTTTAGCAAAAACTCTCAATAAGAATAAATTATTACACAAAGATCCTTTTTTAATTTGGGAAAGTCATAAAGTCGGTTGTCTATATTAAACTACATTTAAATCTTTATTTATGCAATTTTAAAATTATGATGCACTAAAAATTTCTGTGCCATTTACTATAAAGGCATTTATATTTCAACATTTTTCAATGAATTATCAGTAAATAGTACCTGTTAAAAAATTTGTGTTGAGAGAAACGATTAAGAAGAAAGATTAGTGATGATGAAATCTTCTTAGTGTTGGGCCAAGCTTCGAGAGTGTTGCAAAAACAGTCAGGATAAATAAGGGGAATAAAATAAATTGCACGAAAAGCACGAAAAATAGAAGAACAAATGAGATTAGATAAACATAACGGAAATAAAGGGAATAAAATAACTAATGAAAACAATAAAAGACGAAAATAAGATGAAAAAGAAAAATAACGCACCACACATAATAGCATAAGGTAATAAAATAATAAATGTGAAGAAAATAAACCAAAAAAATTAGGAAATAAAATAAAAATAAATCACTATCAAATAAATACATAAACTAATTAAAACAAAAATTATATTAACTGAAAAACAATATAACAAATCACAGGAAAAACAGGAGAGAAATAACAAAAAATAGAAAAATAAATAAACTAATAATAAAAATAGGAAAAAGCCATTAAAATATACCTTATTACATTAAAAACATAAACATCATAATAAATAATAATATTACACGCAAGTCACGTCCTGATTGGACGAAAAATAGTATATAAGGGATATGGAAAATCTGTAGAGTACCACTTTAATCGCTACTCTACAGGTAAAAATTTGTAGTGTTCTATACCACTTTTAATCGCTACTCTACAGGAAACCACTTTTTAAACAAACTCTACAGAATAGATTCAAGTACCTTACAAGATAGATAGAATAGAGTCAAGCAGTATTCTAACTACAATTCGACGAAATCTAATACAGGAATCCAACTGAACCGAAGGAAAATCGATCCATTTAGAAATTTGAACCTCTACCATTTGCAACACTCTCGAAAGGAACTTATTGTAAGTAGAATGTATATGTTGATGTACGATAAATTTATATAAATGATTATAAAAATATTTTATTCTTAATAAAAATTATGACATAAAGATGGTTTTTCTCTCTCTCCATGCGACTGGCGATGATGTCGTCTGGAAATCGGACAGATGCGGAATGCGAATAGCTTGGCGAGGGGATCGTCGAGGACGAGTAACGAAATAAAGACATCGAATCGAGAATTTAAACCTCACGGAGAACGGAAAATGAAATGTGCGAGATTTTCCGGCATCGTAATCATGGTTCGAGTTTCAGACGGCGTGATCGCCAGGTAATAATTATTTAGATAATGATAATATTTTCCACAATATGAGAGTCTGACGAGTGGTATTATTTATTTTTATTTTTTATGATCATTTGGGTTGAAGAAGGTGGGGAATTGATGAGATAAAATCGTCCTTCTGGACTGTCCAAGAGCGGCGGCAGACATGTAATGCTGTCTGGGGTGGGCCAGGAGGGGGAGGGTATCTGGTAAATGGCAGCATGTGGTTGGGAGTCGATCTTTTAATCGAGTGCGACCGTTTTGAAAAATCGTCGAAAGGTATTTCCAGTATTTCGAGTATCGACATTGAAAGCTCAGGCGACGGAAACAAGCCATAAGGAGTGCGCAGAATCCGTACAGAGTTCCAAAACATAGACATTGTATTCAATTTTCCTCTATTGCGTCTCTTGAGTAGAAATGAGCCATGATTTGAGATGATTCACGAAAAATCGTAGAAACATCCAACTATAGAGATCCATTTCGCACGACGTCATTTCCTGAGAGAATTAGTGAGTTCCAGCATTCTACGGGTAACTCGCCAGGATGTTGGCGGTGAAATCCATCGGCTCTCTGGCACTTTTAACCGGGGATTGTCAACGTTTTACGATGCTGATAAGCTCCGATTTCTAAAAATTAAGTAAACAACTCCTGGGCAATTATCATTGTACTTACGACCGAGCTGTCAGAATATCAATTTCGGTAGTGAACGAAGTCCAGTCAGTTTTTTTTGTAATCGAGTGAGAAGCCCGATACAATTCTTACTACGGAAGATAAACTGATAACTCGAACAATCCGTTAGTAGGCAGAAACGATAGGAGTACCCGAGTTCACTACACGATACAGACGAGGTCGACAATCACAACTCATTAGTAATCTGAGATAGCTGTCATTGTTCTTTTACAATAATTTCCACAGGTATCAGCGTAGGGAGATTCTGAGCAATTCCGCTGCGAGCAAGCATGCGATCATACACACACGATGATCTTTTTCCTGATAGCACGACAAAAAATCCAGATAGAGATGTGCATGATATCATAGGAATTACGTAAACATCGGTCTATATCACGGGAAATGTGAGACGGTGTGTAGGTGTAGAAAATGAACCACATCATCATAGAATACCACTGCACTGATTTTACTAGTCTAGGATAGGAGAATCAGTCGTCATAACAATCACTAATCTTGACACACCAACTCACCCAGGAGAGACATGCAATGACACGATACGTACTCGGATAGGCGTCGTCATAACAACAATTTTCCGCATTTATTTAAAAATTAATTAGTTAATTCGGGATTAAAAATTTTGGTTTTCTTGTATTAATTGTAATTATTTCATATTTTCTAATGGTAGCGTTGAATGTAGAATTAATAATCGCCCCATTAATAGCATGTTACGAAGATAGGAGCGAGATTGATTGAACTGAGGGGATAGCGTTAGGTGTAAAATAATAAATGTGATAAATGCATTATTAAAAGAAAAGGGGACAAGCGACGACCTGAGATGAGTTAAATATACCATTTAGAATTAGAAATCTGAGGGTTAAGGATCATTGTCGCAAGGAAACATCGGTGAATTTTCTTCGTGCCAGTAATTAGATTTGTGCCAATGCCACGGAAACTTATATTTTCATCCAACTATTACAATTCAAACCTTAAAATCGACGGAAGGAGTAAGTAACATGATTTGTTGGGTGTAACCGAGGGAGAATTTAAAGTATATGATCTAATTCTGTCTTGTCGATTCGGTACAACGCCATAGCTAAAACATTCCAATAGCTTTATAAACACGACTCAATAACGCTATATGTAAATTAACCTTTCGCCTGTAAATAGGGTAATATAAACCGTTCCGTTTTCCTTTCTTCGAATGTCTGTGCCGGTATGAATTAGTTCCGAATGCTTGAGGTGGATGTATCGTGACACGATCACTGGGACGTGCGTGTGAGATGATTTTTATCATTGTTTGGATTTCGTGCAAGCTTGATGGAATAACTTCATGGTGTACGAGCATCACTACCTCGATCATGATATCTGAGGTGCAAGCAGAAAATAACTATTTTCAGATGACCACCCCAACTTAAAGCCCGGAAGTACTCTTCGACACTTGTTTTTCCTGTGCCGATAAAAACGCAGACATCGCACAGCTGCACTTAATATAGGGGAATTGAAGAAAGGATAGAATCTATATGAAGGAACGTGGTTCTCCCGCCACAAATGAGGAAGAGAAGGTAAAAATCTACGTCTGGAGCACTGCCGTGACAGTTCTCCTGGAGGAGGAGCAGATGCCAGAGGCTTAACCAAAAAGCCCAATCAGAGGCACTGCACAAGATATACTCCGAATCGGAACTAGCGAAGCGAGTTCGCGAATACCGGTACCAGATGGGACCAAACGTGTTCCCGATGCACCACATATCGCTAAAATTCTTCAGCATCCAGTTGTAAAGGGCATGGCTCGCAATTGCCACCCATTCCGCCCCAGTTAAGTTCTCTCGGCTATCGACCATGTCTGGCGGTCCATGGACCCTATCTTGGCTCCGTCCTCGTGTCGCCACTCATTCAGTCTCCGCAGAAATCACATGTCCACCTCGGAAGCGTAAGAGACCGACCCGCTCCGAGAAAATCAGAGCGCAGAAACGCCATGGCCGCGCTAGAAGCCTCATTATCTGCCAGCCAAATCGACGATCAAAGAAATCACAATCACCCATTCTATCCCTATGAAGAAGTGTTTCGGGTAGTCCCGGCGACAACATCAAATTTCTCGAAGATCGCCGGTTGCCCGTCGACTCGACGAAATGCTCACGAAGTGAAGTGTTTCCGTAATGGATCTCCAGTTAGTCCAATTCTCCGTGCAATGCTCAAAACTCGAGGAAGTTGACGTTACCCTATATATGACTTTGATGTTTTGTGTTCATCAAACAATGATGAATGTGTTTTCATGTTGTTATGGTTCGTTTTCAATACAACTGTTTAAATTCTTGAATTTGCAAGTGCGTGCGATTTACTGTGATTGATTTGAATTAAAAGGCACTCTTGCAGACATAGTACAAGTTAAAACGTCGTCCCTTTGGACAGGTCGGACGGATTTAGTGTGAGGAAACGGGTAGACATTCTAAGGCACCATAGAACCCGAACCGGGAAAGGGTTAGGAGTAGTCCTAAGGCAGGGGCTCACACTGCTAGCCGTTTCCAACCGTGTGAGCAGCACCAACGTGGAACATCTCACGGGCTCACACGTGGGAATATGATTTGATCATTTGGAGTGTGCGTGGGAAGTGTCTGAGCGGAAAGATACTTAGGAGGTGCGATAATCATGAATGCATAAATTTTCTTTTCCCCACATACGCCAACATTAGTTAAGAATCCGAAAATGAGAATTAGTGAATAGTTTTTGAAATGGAGCTCACTTACCAACTAGATATCAACCATTTTGCTCATTACTATAATGATTCCTAACAAAGATGTGCGTTGAGGCGGCAAAATTGAAACCACTCTGCGATTTGGATCAAAGACAACTTGAAACCATACCAACATCATGAACGCTAAACCACAACTGAAACTTACCAACTACACTTGCTTTCAATGTTATTCAATTAAATTGCATTATTATTATAATTTTTCTTCTCACACAAGCACTTTAAGTCATGACTTTGATTATTCTAATTTATTTATTTGTTTATAAAATATTTTTGTAAATACAAACTTTAAATTTTAATTAATTATTTTATCAGCCCCTAAATTTATCGACAATATAATAAATTTAACAAAAACTAACTTCTAAATAAAATTTAGCATCTAGAATTTTATTTCTATTTAATGTAGTATTCAGAATACAAATATTTGTTTAAACATATCAACATTTAAAAATCCATTGACCTTAATAACGGCAGTGTTTCATTCGGTTAAGAATAAAATAATTATGATCAATTTAAGTTTCAGAAATTCAAAGTTTTGTAGTATAAGTCCATTCTTTTTTTTCAAATGAATTTTTAAGAATAAAATATTTTCTATGATGTACTCATGTCTTTCTCAAATTCCCATCAATATTTTCAAACATCAATTTATTTTCATTCTCATTATGATAAATATAAATTGTATATATCAATCACAACAAAAAAGCAATTTGTTGATATTTTCTGTAAAAGAAAATGTGCCAATCGGTGAAATAGTCGGTCAAATAGAAAGTCCAGGATTTTCTCCACCGTTCGAAATGCATGATTTTCAAGAGACAAAATTTACAATCTCAAAAACGACTGGAGTAATTAAAGTTTCCGGATTGATTGATCGAGAGAAACAAAATCTTTATGTATTTTTAATAATCTCAGTGAATGGAGATACGAAAAACGTTCAGATAAAAATTTTGGACGTCAACGACAATGAGCCGAAATTCAACGCGACGAATTTTGAAAAATTAATCCCTGAAAACTATCCAATCGGATCAAAAGTTGACCTTACTACGGTCTTTGATCCAGACGAAGGAAAGAATAGTATTCAATCAGTAAGAATTGTGTCTGGAGATTCAGAAAAAGTTTTCACAATCGATTATCATGACGGTTCAAATGGAATTTTTTATGTTCGTCTTATCTTGAAACAGTCTTTGGATTATGAAATAATTTCCCAATTCAATCTCGTAATTCAAGCTATTGATGGGGGTGATCCACCTCTTCAAGCAACGCTTCTTGTCAAGATAATTGTTCAGAATGCCAACGATAACGTGCCTAAATTCGACATTTCTCGATATATTGCTAGTATTAAAGAGGACCAAGAAGTTAACATAACTTTCCTCCGAGTCCGTGCAACAGATAATGACGCTGGAGTATCCGGAGAATTATTCTATTTTCTTGACAACACTTCTCCCAGTAGTGACTTGTTTGCTGTCGATCACAAAACCGGGAATGTTTATCTTCGAAAAAGTGTCGATTTTGAAAAATCAAAATCCCATCACATTTCCATTGGAGTTCGCGATAATTCTCCCCCATTTCACACATCAAAAGTACCAGTTATAATTGATGTAATTGACATTAATGATAATCCTCCGTCTATTAAAATATTTTGGACTAGTGGCCTTTCGGAAATAAATCGCGACGTAGTTCCTAATACAATTGTTGCCCACGTCAAGCTCACTGATAACGATGCAATATCAACTTCATTTGATCTCGAAATTTTGAACCAGTCTCCTTTTCAGTTGATCAAAATCCTTCCTAAAATGTGGGAGCTTAAACTGATAAATGATATAGGAAATTACAAAACGAACAGTATCAATTTAACTCTGAAAGCTGTTGATTATCCTGAGCCGTCTTTATCAACGACGCAAACATTAACAATAAAAATCCACGAGTCCATATTATTTGAAAACAGTTTCTCACAGACACGATTTCAAGTGGAAATAGAGTCAACCATTCTAAACGAAAATCAACACGTAACTACCGTAAAGACGACAAAAAAATTACCAATTAAACCCATATTTCTTTTCAAACTCTTTGATGTTAATAACCTCTTTAAAATCAACGAGACCACTGGAGAGGTTTTGTCAAAAAGATCCATCGACTGTGGAAAGTACTCCTTCAATGTTTCGATGTTCTCACTGAAAACGAATTCCTTAATCGACCAAACAGAGCTGAGAATTGTCATAACAAGTAATTTTGAATATGAAAATATGATATGAATAGTAACTGACTGTGTTTATAATTAGGTAGTCGGAAGCTTCCGCTTTATTTTGGTAGAGGATTTCAAAAAATTTTAGTCATCGCGGGGAAGAGTCAATGTTTTCCAGAAGTAAGTCTTGATATATAAATGAAAATAATTCATAAAGAATCGTAACTAATTGAATTATTCCATAGAGATCTTTTAGCGTTAAAAGGAATAAATCTTTCTCATCATCATTATATTGAGGCCATCTTTAATAAATGTTGAACATTAATTACATAAAGTAGCTTTTGGCACTATCTACAATCAAAGATATAAAATTAACATACAAAATTCTCGTTGACTTTTGCTCGAAGTCTTTAAGCATGTCTCACCATTTACAGTGGTTCTATGCAATTTCGCTAATCTCAATCAGTAAACATCCTTTCCATCCATAATTCACTAAAGGTGTGACGAATATGGAAGGCAGAAAGAAGGATATTGAGATGTAAAATTGGCTCTTATTTGGTGACACTAAATATAAACATGGACAGTATATCGTGAATAGTATAGTATATGCACAATAGTATATCACAGTATATTGTGAACAAGAAATTGAATAACTTTATTTGTATCAGAATTCAAATTGTGACTTTTTTATTTCCCATTAATTATTAAAACAAATTTTGTTTCAAATTCATTGCAATAGCCCCCTTCTCAATACGTGGAGCGTTCATAGAACTTATTGACAAATCGTTAAGAAACCAAATTCCGGTTTAAGCCGTGACAAATTAACCGTGGTCACTCCTAGATGTGTTTCAATTTTAGCTATGATGTGATTTAATTGACATCTTGGAGACAGAGATGAATCTTGCACTGAACAGACCTAAACCACTTCACAATTTGAAAAATCCAGATTTGTTAGTTGTGACAGTCGAATTAAGTGGATTTGTGTCTCGAGTTAGGAAATGAAATCTTGCAAGGTTTAACTCATTTTCCAAATATCATTTTCCAACACAGGAAGCTTGGTGCCTTGGATAAGTGTCATATGGAATACAATCTACCCATTCTATAATCAGAGATGAATTAGTCAATTCGTCTTTTAAAGATAGATTGCTTTGTGGTTATCAACCTCGTGTTTAATATTGTAGTTGAAATACTCCATGAGAAACAATCAGTTACTTCTTTATCACGACCGTGGATAAATTTTATTGGTGGTCAAATTCAGATATATAACTGACCTGTCGTTATTGTCTAGGGGACGGTTTGATCATCATTGGCGACTATGTCAATGATTTACGGCCAGTATAGATAACGAACGATCGCCCTTCCAGCATGTATTAAAATGCTTTATTGACTCTGTGATTCCTAAGACCCCTCTGTCAAAGATCTGTTATTTCCGTTGGTTTTGATTGAGTTTTTGTGAAATAAACGCTAGTGAAAAACTTGCTCCGTCATTGATTTGATATAACGGTACTCTTATAGCTACACTTGAGACATCCATTGTAAGTTTTGATTCAGTGTGTCGTACCGGGAACCCTAAAGCCACTGCCTGCACCATATAATAAAGGAGAGGAGAGAGAGATTTAATTTATTTGTTTAAAGTGGCTAAGGCTCAACTACAATGGACTTAAAGGACAAAAAATTTAGATAGACAAAATTTTTGTTTTCAGGAATTATATGAGTTACTATTTAAAAACGGTTGTAGGAAAGGTAATTGTGATAACTAGATTTTAATAGATAATATAATTAATTCTTGACGTTTCGATTGCATATTGTAAATTGAACTTGTTTGGAGTAGACTAGTTGGAGTTATCAATTACAGTGGCGTACTTGTGATTTTTTAATAAAAATATTAAACATTCAACTTACTGGATAATTCCTTTGCACTATCAGAAAGGTTTGTGGGGAGTACAACTGCAACTGTCAACTTGGTCAGTAGAATATTTGAAACACATCAGCAGTCCTATGCGCAGATATTTGAAACTTTGTTTTTATAACTCCCAAAAACTATGAAGTTATATATTTTATTGCTTCTATTACGACGGTAGAAGTTTCATGTATACAAAGACAGAGTTCAAAACGTATTCGAAATAGAGTCTAATTTAGTTCTCTTAAAGCTTTTATTTATCAAAGATGAATTAATGACTTGACAAGACCATCCTTATCATTAAAAAAACTTCTTTGTACTATATAAATAGAAATTCATTACCATTTACTTATTACCTGCATTTAACACTCAGATGGAAAACGTCTTTGGGGAGTTCTGACACCCAACTATCCCGTTGTATACACTGATATGGCTTATAATAAGTTTAAAGACGTTTTCGGCTAAGTAAATAATTGGAATTTGTATTCTGCCGAATTTACTTTTAACTTCTTTTTATCCAAAAAATGTATTTAATTATTGATAATAATTATTAAGCCTCAGTCTACCGACCCGGTCCATAGGACCAGAAACGAAAATTAAATTGCAATAATTAAATGTTCATTTACTTTTTATATTCCAAAATGTTAATTCTTGTATAATATTTGATTTATTTCATTATATTTTTAATTAATAAACAATTTTTGAAAGTTATTTATTATGTTTAATTTTTACATTCATTATAATACATGTAACAACAATTTAAAATAAGCCGGGTCCATTAGACCGGGGCGGTATTTTGTAGGGGCATTTGATTTTGGTAGACGCAGGGTTAACTAACCAAGGAATTTAAACACAAACTTTCTAACAACCCAAAAAATTCAGCAACCTATTAACGAATGAAAGGATATGCTACAACACTTAAATAATTTCCATTAATTACGGGGCCAGTATCATAAGTCCTCTAGTTAATACGCACCTAACATTAAAGAGAATTATAATTATATAAATACCGAAATTTTGTTCTGTTCCAGTAAGTCTAATGAAACGTTTCTAGATTGACAAGCACCTTTATGTTTTCAATAATTGAGCCAGTAGATTCAACGAACTAAATCGAGTCACGGTTGATTGCACAAGTTATGAAGATTTTTATACAAAGTTTGCTATCAAATATTTCACAGCATTAATTATAAAATGAATTGTACTTTGCATGTCCACTTGTTTTTTAAATAATCTACCGCTGTATCGCTACCATCTACGAAATGTCATAGGCCGCCGTCGACGGGTTTTCGTTTGTTGATTTAATTTGTTTTGATATTCAGATTGCGGTTAAAAATCGCCATTGTGGAATGAGAATTCAGTACAGTTATGATCTTCTTTTGAAAACGGACGGAATTCTTCGCATCAACAAACACGGAGTCTTATGTACAACGGATAATGTTAGAGATAGCAAACTAATGTCTACCAGATATCTTTACCAAATAAAGGCTTATGATGAAAGTTTGTATTTTTACTTTTAATTATCAAATTATTGAAACTCATTATTGCGTTGAGAGACACTTATTATTTAATATAAAAATAATTTTAAAGGTTTGTTTTAAATTAGAGATACTAAATCTATTGAAAAGAACGTCATGTCAATCGGTTTCGGAGTTAATAAACCACAAAATAGGGTCATCTTTAAACGATATGATTTTACAAATTGTAGTATTATAATATGCCAAATGTGCCTCAGGCCACAAATTGTAATCGCAGGGCCTGGAGCAGAACAGAAATATGGAATCCTTAACACTATATTACCAACACATCAGAATGACGGATTTCGCATTTTTTGGTTTAAATTTATTAACACCTTATAAGTATTTATAATGGTTTTTTTCATATGGGATCACAGTAGTTAGAAATATTTTTTATTTTCGATTTAAGTACTGTTATTTCAATGATGTGCTTAACATATATCCAAATATACCAATCAACTTTGATAGTTCTAGTGTTAATAAACTAAATTCTTCTTTTACAGATCTTTATTTTAAAACATCAAAATAAAGACATTAAAATTTTGTTTTCTGGAATCTGATTTTACTTTTCATATTTACCATATATAACAAAAAGAAAAATAGAATTAACCTTTTCAACAAAATTGTCCCGAACGGAAACTCTGAAATTATTCATTTTCATCGGTTTAACACCGATATTTAAACCATTTTTACTCGTCGGTTTTTTTCATGTTTAAATTTTAGTTTTAGATAAATAGTTATTTTTATGTCCTAGGACAGTATAAATCAAAACATACAATTCTTTTTAAAATCTAAATATTATGTATTTAAATACTTAACACGTTGAATGCCACAGGAGTCATCAGTAGCGTCGTGACCGGCACGTCAAGATTTGTAGAAAGACATAATTAAAACAAATTTCCATACTTAAAAATTCTTAATTATTACCGTCGTTACTACAATGGTTTGAAGAAATCAATGCAATATAAAGCATATACAAATTCCATATGGCATTCAACATGTTTATAGGAATAATTAACAAATAAGCGTTAACATTATTATTGAAATAATTAATAATTATTTAGAAAATCGTCTGCAATCTTTGTTTATTCAAAGTGAGATTTGTGCATAGAAAAAGAAAAGATTTAAAATTTGTTTCACTTTGGTTTGTTAAATTGAAATGCGAAATGATAGCAATAATAAATTTCACAATTTTTTTTATTCGCTTTTATTATAAAGTCTAACTTTTCATACATTTTTTTTGAAAAACGGCCTTCGTAAATCGTTTTTCATTAATTTTAATTTTGGAAACCTATATTTTGTTAATCCAATCTTCAAACTGATACAAAGGTTTACATATAACTTTACTTCAAATACAGTAATTATCCGTATAAAATACGCGTTTTTCCTTTATTTTTTGGATGATAATCATGTTGCGTATTATACAGGCATACAACAGGAAATAAATTTTTATGTTTAGAAAATTTCCTGAGAAATCAGTGTGGGTAAGAAAAGTAAAGAATAAATTGTTACAAAAATGTTAGCTAATTTTAAATTATGGGTATTATATTTGGATGCGTTCTACATTTAGATAATTACGGTTAAAAAATAAATTTTATTTTGAAATTTTTTTACACTAATCCTCAGCAAACTAATATTTAATTATTATTATTATTATTATTATTATTATTATTATTATTATTATTATTATTATTATTATTATTATTATTATTATTATTATTATTATTATTATTATTATTATTATTATTATTATTATTATTATTATTATTATTATTATTATTATTATTATTATTATTATTATTATTATTATTATTATTATTATTATTATTATTATTATTATTATTATTATTATTATTATTATTATTATTATTATTATTATTATTATTATTATTATTATTATTATTATTATTATTATTATTATTATTATTATTATTATTATTATTATTATTATTATTATTATTATTATTATTACTTAAAACCAACAAAATACAAAGAATCATAAATTAAGCTAATATAAGTAAACTTTCACCAGTTGTAACCGCGAAAATGAAAAAATTGCCCAATTAATTTGTAGCTGAAAATTAATTTTTTTTGACAGAGGTTGAAGAGGGCAAGTTCTCCCGGAAATTGTGATTGGTTTATATAATTTAATTAGGTATGATAAGATTCATTGCACTTCCTTTCTATGGACTGCCAGATTTTTTTGTAGAATCAAATTCGAGAAAACAAATCATTTTAGATCTTAATTTTTATTTCCTGATGTTGTTTTGACAAGTTTTCGGTGGGTATGTTTTAAAATTATTTCTTTTTCAATTTTTATATAATAGAAATTTGTCTGATGAAATGAGGGTGAATTATTTCGAGCGTTCTATTTTATATTGAAACCAACTCATTTTGTCTTTCCAATTTTATTTTTCTAGAGTCTCCGTAAACTAAATATAATATATTTTGGATTTAAAAATAAAATATTATGTCTACATAAAAAATTAATAATTACCAAAGTTAAATATAAAATTAGATTTTAAAAATTAAAAAAAAAATTATTACTACATTATAATAATTAAATATTTTTTGTTGTAAAAAACTACATTTATACAAAATACAGATATTAATTTGTAGTCCATTAAGAAAATTATAATGTTAAGGACAGTATTTATGAAATTATATTCTTTCGAAAATTGAAGAAAGGTAAGGGACAAAATGGAGACCAAGTTACAGAAAGTTTGGAAACCACTGAATCAAGCAAATACATTTTGTTTTAATATGCTTTAGGAACGAATATTTTACCCCATCTACCGGCTAATGACTTTCTAGAAATTAATAAATTTTTATTTCTTTAAAATTATAGTTATTATTAACATTAAGTTCCTTTGATATTTTTAAATCAGTGTCTTACAAACCAAAATAATTTTATGAACCGATTTTGTCAGTAAAATAAATATTCCAAAAATTGTCTTAATTTTTTTTAATAATAAGATCAAAAAAGCTTTTAATTCCTGAAAAAATTGAAGTAAAATAAAAAAAGAAATAAAATTAAATAAAGTTAATTAAAAATTTATAAACCATCTAATGATTCTATTCTACCTTCCTCTTCTGAAAATTTTCCCTTACGTTATTCTTTGACATGGGATGTCTTATTTTCTTTTTAAAAATATCTTAAAAATTATATTATATATATTTTCCTACCCATAAAACATGTTAAATGTATTAACAAAAATGATATTGCTGTTGAAGGAATTGATAAAGCCCCATTCTCCTATGAAATGAGTAATTATTAAAAGTATAATTAAACTAAAATTAGCTTTTTAAGTTTCCTTATTTTGTCATACCAAGCACTCACCGGACATTTGCAAACTCCGACAAGTTCGTGTTACGAAATTATTTAAAAATTTCCTCTCACCAAGCTGTAATACCAAATATAACAGGAATTGAAAATAACAACGATATCAGTAAATCTTAATATCATTCTATTATATTCCTTCAATAAACGAACACCCCAAAGCTAACTCCCTTTGCCTCAAACCAACGATTACTTTCATTTCTCCTTCAAGCAAGAACTACACAGAAAGGCAATATCAGACGACCAATAGTAAAGTCAATTTGAATCTCGAAAAGAATGTCCTGAAAATTAACGAAATCAAATTAAGAACGAATTTCTATGTAAGATAATTCAATTTCGATAAAAAATCGTATCTGAAAAGAAAAAAAATCGAAAAATTCTCGGCGGAAAATTTCCAAATACAATTATCTCAGACCCGATCAACCAATCAGAGCGATTGTAGATGGGAACATATTTATCCATAGATTTTCCAACTTAATTACTTATGCATGTTCTGCTAAATGAGTCACTTTTACTTTTAATAGATTTTCTCTTTCAATATTTATTGCTGCTTCTTTGCTCAAAAATTTCAACCCAATTTTCATTGTCAATCACCGTGTATGCCCTGACAATCATTTTCTAACAATTGGCACTTAAGAGCTATGGCCAAACACCTTTTATTATCACTCTGTTCATTCTTCACATTTCAATTGAGATGAGATACTTTGATTATTATGTTGATATCAGTTTGACGTTTTTTTTTCTTCACAGAACCACTTTATGGTACCTTGTATTTATTTAGGCCGGTTTCGCGTCATTAGAGTTGTAAGCTCATCTTTATGAAAGAATATCACAAATTTAAATTTGAAAAAAATATGTTTCTTCAATGAGAGATGCAAAAATCAATATGTTGTGAAAAAATGGCAACAGTTGGGGGTGGATAATCGGCGGCAGGGGGTGGCTAAATCATTATTTCGTAGTCATATTGTAAGAGGAATTATTATTTTAAGTGAAAAATCAATAATTAAGGTGCTATCTTAACGGAAAATTATGATTCTCATGAGTACATTGTATCAAGGAGAAATTGTATTTATATTTATCTCCACGTATGGACACCTTGTGTTAGGTCTCTAAAGCCCATGTTCACAGAATGTTGATAGAGCAAACAATGTCTACTATAACTCGATTTACTTTTTTGGATACAAAGAAAGAAAAGAATGAGAAAATGAAGTTGGTGAATGAGTATAGGTTGTATAGAATAACGAGTTTAATCTAAGACCCAATTATAATTAATGGAAAGATAAAATGAGGACAGCTTATTTTCAAGATGGTGAGGTTTTTCTAGAATAGGGTGCTATAAAGAATAGGGTGCTATAAAGATGCTATAAAGGATAAATCTGATGAGCTTTATTGTAAGGTAGCACAAGAAATGGCATTGAATGACGTGTGATTAATAGATTGTCAACAGTATTTCCGCTATATCATATAGATAATTAGTGGTTTTAAACGCATTTAAAAAATCCTGTTTAATGTTATCAGCATAGTCACTCTATGTTATAATATAATAATAATAATTACTGCAATGTGTAAAGTATTTCCATTTTCTATTTTTCTAAATCATAAAATTCTCTTATTTTCATTTCATTATAATTTTAAAACACAATTTCTTGTTAAATATCTTACTTTGAAGATTCTATTGTTGAAATTGATATCAATTAGTTTCAATAACATTTAATTCTTCTTTCATCCTATATATAATTGTGAATGTATGTATGTATATATGTTTGTTACAATTTCTAAATACGGAAATTTTTAAATTGAATCCATAATAAAAATCCTTATTAAATCGTTATTATTACAAAAAAAATAACTTTCTCCCATTTAAATTTTTAGGTTAAGTCTGTTCAATTCAGATCAGCACTAATGTCGGGTGACCATTAAAAAATCCGGTAATGTAGTATCTTATTTTTTGTCTAATCCTTCTGCAAATACCTTTATTGCATTACATTAACATTAAGCATCATGCCTTGCAATGTATAAAACTGTATCTGTCTACCTGTTCACTATTATCATCTATAGATATAAAAAAATTAGTTCTTTATTATCATAGAGACAAAACCCTGAATCATTTTAAAATCATTATATTGTAATAAATTTTATATATAATTAATATAATCATTTTAAATTATTAATATTTTGAGTTTTTAATTTTCACACGCTTATAAGATGTAATATATGTTTATGTATAATTACTTTTGAAAATTCAAATGCATTTAATAAAATATAGCAATTTACTATACGACTTATGTGCCTGGGTAACGCCTTGTAGCCCAGCTAGTAATAACTAAACCAGATGTAAAATTTATTTAATACAAAATGTAAAATAGTTAACTGAATTGCTAATTCAATATTAATTAAATAGACATTCTGATTTGAAACTTACTCCTATTCGATGCCAATAATTTCTCACAGAAAACAAATTTCAATATTCCTAAATAATTATTTTGAAATTAAGTTTCCAAATTTTTTAAACTAATTTGTATAATACTTATCTTTTAGTTTCACTTTTGATCTGTTATTAAATTCAGTGTACACACTTGATAAAGGCTCTGCCGAAATACCGTGTACCATATATATATATTGAATAATTTGTATAGTTTTTCTCATTGGTTTTCCATTATTATTTTAAAATCTCTATTTCATTTGTAAAATTTTCAAATTTAAAATGTGTTAATATTAAAAGGACTTTTTCTATTTTTCAACTCTGATTTCTTTTCAATTGACACTGTATTTATTAAAAATATTTTACCATGAATCAGTAAAGATATCGATGTTCTTTTAATATTTTTACTGATTCATAGTCAATTTTTTTAAGAAATAAAAGGTTTTAAATTCTTAATCCTTATATATATATATATATATATATATATATATATATATATATATATATATATATATATATATATATATATATATATATATATATATATATATATATATATATATATATATATATATATATATATATATATATATTATTAAGAAGAGCTTGAAGACTATAAATCAGTAATATATCGATGTTTTTGATATATTACTGATTTATAGTCTTCAAGCTCTTTTTATAGATAAAATGGAAAAAATAATCAGTGGTGAAATTGGAAAAAAAGTTATTATATATATATATATATATATATATTATATATATATATATATATATATATATATATATATATATATATATATATATGAATAAGTGAATTACCAAATGCAACGAAGGGCAGTATATTATCAATGGGGAAATCTCCTAGAGCTCTCAATAAGTTAGTGTGTTTATACGTGTTTCATATCAAATCACGGGAAATTCTCTAAAATATTTATCAACTACTTACCTTATTGTTTGGCTAGAAATTAACAAAAGGATTCAAATTTAAGGTGTTATTCAATCAAAGATTTCAGACTGAGTTTTCAATTTGCTTTTTAAATCTTTGATTTTTTTAGCAGAGAAATATGTGGAAATTCTAAATCGGTTACCAAACGTTTGTAACGATATCCCTTATAGAACAATCTACAACCTTTATTAAATCATGTTCTCTTGGATATTATGTAGTAGGTACGGAAGTCTCACCCTTAACTTGCTTGAAAATATTTCCTCCCGAGTTTTACGATTATGAATTATCTTTTTATTTTATTTAATTTGGGTCGTAATCCAATACAATCCAATATCTTCTCACTTTATTTTAGTCTGTTTCAATAGTATTGGATTCATCATATTTATAACTAAAAAATCTTCCAACTTTAATATTAAAACAAATATATGAAACAATACTATCGATATCACCTAACAGAGCTGTAGTAAAAATGCAAATTTGAAAAATTAAAAGAACTTGATTTGGATTTAAAATTTAAAATTTTTAAGTTTTAATTTTATTTTTAAAATAATTTTTGATAAATTCGATCTTTTACGGTTAAACTTCTAAAACTTTATGGAATTTAATTTTTCTTTAAATTTCTAATAATTTCAGGTTTTAAGTTTTTTTAGACTTTTTCATATTTTAAACCGTCACAAATTTACAATGAACCAATTTCATTTTTTAGCCAACTCATCTGCAGTTTCTGTTGTTCTGTTTGCAATTCAACCTTCACAGGTTTTCAACGTTCTTCCAACAGAAATCAAGATAACTCTTCCAATAATTGATAGTCCGAAATTCAACTTCTCTGTTCCGATTGGAAAAATCGTAGGAACATTTAGTAATTTACCCCCAGCCCAATTTCTTGGCTTCATTCAATATCATCTCATGTCAGAAGAGTTGTCAACTAGAGCAATAGTCGTAGACAATCACTCAGGTAATAATTCATTCGAGCATGACAACATCATATATTTTCTGTTATATTAATTTGAACAGTCGACATTTGAAGAGGATTTAAAATTTGATTATTATTATTATTATTATTATTATTATTATTATTATTATTATTATTATTATTATTATTATTATTATTATTATTATTATTATTATTATTATTATTATTATTATTTTATTATTATTATTATTATTATTATTATTATTATTATTATTATTATTATTATTATTATTATTATTATTATTATTATTATTAATGATATTAATTTTGTTATTAAAGGGGAAATTTTGATGAAAAACTTTCCTATACACAAAAACCCAATCAGACTTATTGTGAAATCAGTGATAAAGAAGCACCCTAATATATCGCCTTTGACAATTGTTACAATAAACTTCCAAAAACTGTTTTTTGCTCAATCTCTTTATCAATTCATTTTGACTAAGTCAGAAGTCATGGGAAAATCAGTTAAAATCGGTCAAGTATCCATGGACTCATCTTACACAGAATCAAGTACAATATTTTCTTTCTAGTAATATATGATTTTCATTTAGTATCCTATTACCTATTTGATATGAAAAATTATTATTCTCATTTCTCCATCGATGGTGTTACGGGAGTAATATATGGAAACGATTTGGGTTCCATATTGAATAAAACCATCGCGTTTCAAGTCTACGCGAAAGCCCCAAAAAGTCAGACATCGTTTGCTCAAGTAAAATTCTTTCATAATTTGTATTAATTTATTGGTAAAAAGGTCATTATTTATATTGAAGATGGCATCCATCAACCAGGATTTGACTTTTCTAATTTGTTGGTAAATATTTGGGAGAACACAACAATGGGGATAGAAATAATGCAGGTAAAGGTTATATAGCTCTAATATCATATATTTTTGTATGACTAATGAAGCATTTTATTTTATTAGGATTATGCTATTTAAATTTTGCTGAGTCTCACGCTTATTTAGTAATATTTCAAGAAAAATTCCTAAGTTGGTCTTTTATTTTCTTTTTATGATGATTACCATATACTATATGTAAGTTATATTTGTATGATAGGAAAAGGTATAAGTCATATTATCTTTTCTTCAATATTTACAATACCATTTATAAAAAAAGAAAAAAATAATAATCTTTTCAACTAGAGCGTCCCCTGGGTTTAGCACCGATTATGAAGGTAGTGGTAATGATATTTTACCTATAAAGAGGAGACGTTTCCCAATTATTGAAAGTGATTGTACAGAATTGAATTACATTTTTATGTTCAACCAAGCTCAAGTTGCTAGTATAAAGACTGAAAAAATTCTTCAAGTACATAGATAATGGATTTGGACAAGGTTATCCTAATCATCAAACATATAAGCAAAAGAAAAGAAAAGTTTGATACTTTATTCAATTCAAATGAAATGTGTGTCTTAATAAATCCCAATCTTAATTTTTTCCTTTTATGTTGGTTCTTTATTTTCTGTTCTCAATAGCTTACATCTACCTGATGCCGTATAATCTTGGTAAATTATAGTAGTCATGAATAAGTAGCCAAACAAATACTCAAAGAAGATAAGTAGTTCAAATGAAACTCATTATTTGGAAAATCCACCATCTTTATTATTTAATTCTTTTCAGGTCTTTTCTAAGTATCCTTCAGTAAGTGACAAATACCAAATCGTTCAGTCCCAATACAGCGACTGGATTTCAATCCACTCGAAAACCGGTCAAATTTTCCTCAATAAACAATTCGACAGAGAAGAAATAAGCTATCTCGTCGTGACTGTTCAATTGACAAATCCCATCGGGTCTGCAACACTGGATCTTCATTTGAACATTCTCGACATTAATGACAATAAACCAAACTGTAAAAACTCCAAAACAAATTTTACCTTTGAAGATCTATCGAGTCTTGGTGAAAAGAAATGCCCACTAAAATGCTCTGATGCCGACAGCTTTCCAAATGGTAATCTTACGTATCGGATGAAGATTGTGAAACCTGTCGGAATGACTAACCCTTTCAGTATAAATCCTACCACAGGTTGCTTGGTTATAATTTCTAGCTTGAATAATTGGAATTCCAATCCAAGTGGAATCATCAATCTTCTTGTAGTCATTTCCGACAACGGACCATTCAAAAGCTTGGAAACGGAAGTCGAAGTAATAATTCTTTATGATTATTTTTATAATTTCCAATGCATAGGATAATAATATTTGTCCGTACATAACCTCCACTCTAGTACCAATTATATTTTTTCTTTAATACACATTATTTTCATTATGCCTCACTTTATAGTCCCATCACTTATTTCTGATGGACTTCCTAGCATACTAAGTCATTCTATGTTACTGGAAGAAGGATGCTATTTGTTACCTTTTATAAATCTTTCATTAGTTTTAAACACAAATTATAAAATATACATAAAAAAGAGGAAGCTGAAACTTGAAAATCTCCTGACTTTGTTTGTATTTTCTGTTGATTTTGTATTGTTTGATGTTAATCTAAATCCACCGCTGTCGTCACGTCATTGCTGACTGCAATTGGGAAAATGATAATATTAATCGAGCGTGAAAAATTAATTAAAAAAACTTACCCGTTTCCTACAAATCTCTCATTATCAAAGACAGAGGTAGATTTTTAATAAATATATTTATTCGTTCTGTCTATGTTTACACTATATAAGTATTAATAACATCATCAGTGGGAGCTTAGCAAATCTAATGTTTTCGCTGACAGAGCCAACACCATTTATGACAGTTCGCAAATATAACTATTGAAATAATTAAAATATATGAAAAGTATAATAGTAAATCCCCAATATTCCCGCTGTGCTTTCAGTCACGGTATCTTTTATTTGTTTTATTTATACAATTTTTAATATATACGGACCAATGTAAATATTATTATTATTATTATTATTATTATTATTATTATTATTATTATTATTATTATTATTATTATTATTATTATTATTATTATTATTATTATTATTATTATTATTATTATTATTATTATCATTATTATTATTATTATTATTATTATTATTATTATTATTATTATTATTATTATTATTATTATTATTATTATTATTTTATTATTATTATTATCATTATTATTATTATTATTATTATTATTATTATTATTATTATTATTATTATTATTATTATTATTATTATTATTATTATTATTATTATTATTATTATTATTATTATTATTATATATTTTTTCAATAAATTATTATTCAAGATTTCTGTGAGGATAATAGACGCTAATAATCACAGTCCAACACTTATAAGCACAAATGTATTTTATATACATCAAACTGCTACTTATGGAACAGAAGTGGGAACATTATTAATAAAAGATGATGATATTGGAAAAAATGGTGAATTCGAAGTCTTCCTTAAACAACCTCATTATAGTCAATGCTTTTATATCGAAAAACTATCGAAGAATATATTTGTTGTTCGAGTCAAAAGTCTAGAAGCAATAACATCGTATTTTGAACAACTTAGGGTGATGCTTACAGCAACGGACAGAGGTTCACCTTCAAAATCGTCTCTTATTTACATTGTAATTAAATTCATTGAGTCAAATCGAAACCCTCCTGAAATTGTCATGCCAAAACTACATAAACAGGTATAGACATACTTGGATTGACTTTAATACTGACAATCATTAATTTAGATGATATTTTACTGTCCCTTATTGTCGGGATCAGAAATATTCACAGTGAAAGCTGTCGATCCCGACAAAGGTCTCAACTCCATATTCAACTATTCTATTGAACTCTCAAGTGACAATGAGGACCAAATTAATATCGACTCATGGACTGGACTAATTACCACCAAAGTGAGCCTGTCTTGCGCTCAAAATGTCAAGTAATATTTTGAAAAATAGTAGTTATCTTTTATAACTCAAATTTTAGAATAAGAATTATCGTATCAGATTTAGGCTTCCCAAAAATGACGAGTTCTGTTGATACGTTGTTAAAACCCTTAGACGAACCAAAGTCGGAAGAATTCTTAAGTAATAGAAATTTAACTTTCATTATTCCCGATCACTCTCAACCTGGATATGTTGTTGGAGATTTGAACATATTTCCTGAAACCTATGGGTGAATGTTATCCTGTTTTTACAAATATTATTCTTTATTTTATTTGTTTTAATTGTAAACGTTAGTTAAAATACTCGCCAAATAATAGTAGTATCGGTACTGGGAAAAAAATAATGTTGGTGCTTAGGGGGGGGGTGTCATTTAAATGTTCTATGGTTGTTTATGGATTTCGTATTGTCTCTTTCCTAAACGCCTTCATGATTATTTTACTCTACACCATCTGCATACCCATGGCAACAACCATGTTAGTAATATACACAGTGGCTGAAAATCAATAAGCAGTTGAGCTCTACTACTGAACTACTCCTCATTGCATTCTAATTTTCGGGTCCTGAACTGCCGATAGGAGGTCTTATGTCACTGTTCATTATCCATCCCTTTCTTAGATTATTGTCCTTCCTTATTCATTTAATTATGGTCCTCATTACTGGATGTTATTCAATATTACTTTCGAAAATTTTGCGCAGGGATCCACCTTTATTTTCCAGTTCATAGATGTTGTCCTAATATTTTTATAATAATTGAAGTTATTCGGTGTGCTCTTCAAAAATTTGAGCAGGGATAAATAAAATTTTCCTTTGTAACTTATTACTGTAAACTCATTACTGATTTCATCGGGTATATGACCTTTTTTCAGATGTTCATTGCAAGTTTGATTTTGTCTTTTTAATACCGTTTTTCCTGTCATCTAAAGGTTTTACATATTTTTACACTCTTTATACTATTTAAGAACAGTTTAATAGGTATGCAAATGAAAAGGCTGTAGTATATTCAAACTTTGAGAAGTAACAATACTCTGGTAATGGTATATGATATAAACATTTTTGAAACTTGTTAATCAAAGAAGTATAGTAAAGGGTTAAAATCCTATTTGATTGTATATAAAATGACTCCAAAATTAGTTTGAGTTAATGAGCTCATTTTAGTGCCAAATGCTTATTCATATCAAACACAACGACGACGGCGGATGGATTCCTTCATTTGCAATACGATTCTCAGCAGTTGATTCTTTTAAAAGACAAGCGAAACATAAAGAATGTACATTATCCACTCATTTTTGTTTTCAACAAGAAACATCTGTTTCCTATTTCATTAAAATTTTATATCAATATCATTGTCAATCGCGTTGGATTTTCATGGCCACTGTTTTCCAAGGACTCCCCAAAATTCCTAGAAAGTTAGTCTTTGTTTGGTGATTTGAAATGATTTTCCTTTCTATTTTCAGTAAAGGAAAACCTTCCAACTGGAAGTCATGTAGCTACTTTTAATATAGAACGTTTAAAGAATTTAGAGGTGGTTTACTCGATTAAGCAACCGGATAATTACTTCGTTATCGATCCTGTTACAGGCCAGTTGATCACTTTTCGAATGTTTGATAGAGAAACTGAGAAACAAATTCAGGTTTATTTATAAAGAAATAATATTATTAATACCCCTCTTCAGTTTTATGTCGAAGTTATTGCGACTCATGTTAGCAACCCAAAAATATTCACTGTTCTTCCAGTAATCGTGAGGATAGTCGATGAAAACGATAATGAGCCATACATTTTGAGTCCCTCTAGCAGTATTGTAAGAATTTCCGCTCCGACGACGGAAAATGCTTCTATATTTCAAATTGTGGCAAGAGACGCAGACGATGGTCTTAATTCTAAATTGACTTACCGGATTAATCATTCTCCAGATGGAATTTTTATGGTAAACCATTTCGTTTTGGCTATTTACAGATATACATTAGTTTTTACGGTCGGCTGCAAAATATTCAAATAACTTTTATTAGTCTATTTGTAAATATTTCCACTAAATTAGTGAGTCTTAACTGCTTCAAGTTTCGTCCTTAAATATTCCTTTGATTTCAAAATAAACTAAATTTCCTATGTAGCTAGAACAAAAGCTTTTGAAGTTTCAGTTGATAACCTTTTTAATAAGAAGAAGACCTTGGATGGCTAACTAATGGCAAAAGGCATATCACTTTAATTTTTCTGAATGGAGGACTTATGACTTTAAGGTACACAGTATACAGTGTAACGTTGACCTCGTCTAACGATTCCTCTGACAACAAAGTTTTAGTATAATATAGCGAATTTTCCCACAATTATTTGGGTTACATTTTCTTGCATTTAAAAAGAAATACCGTATATATAATGAAGAATAATGAAGAATAAGATTCAGACTAAAAATCGCGTATTCCTATTATAGCTTTGACATTTTGCTATATACATTATACTTTGGATTCAGCTTGTATGAACAATAAAACAACTGTATTCTGTTGGTAAATTTATTAATTATTGTTGAGTCTACTATAGACAATGAAATGTTTGAGGGTTGCGAGAGCATTTAACATCAAGAGCTTGAAAGTGATCTGACAACGTAAGTCTTGAGGACTTTATAAACTCTTTGCAAGCACTGTGTCGTCGAACCTTATCTAAATGTATGATTCATATACAGTGAATATTATACACGTAATTAGTCTCTTGTCGAACCGAACTGGATATTATTTCTTTGACAGATTTATTGATATGCATTTAGTTATTTCATGTTTCCGTTAATTAACCTCAATTTGGATAAATTTCAAGACTGACATATCCTTTAGATTTCTGGCCAACATTCCACTGAGACCACTGAGAAAACCGAGTACCAAACAGAAATTTGCATCGAAATATCAAAAGATGTATTAAAAACACAAAGTATTCCCTAAATGTTTGTTCATTCATTCTTACCAGTCGTCCCATCAAAAAGAGTTATTTAATTATGAAATTATTAGAAATAGGCAACATTAATCGTTGGGATTTGAAGAGGGGTATTTGCTTTGACTCTCCTTTGATATTTACCTGATTTCACTAGTCAAATAACGAAATAAAACAATCTTTTCCTCCAGGTGTCGGAGTTTAAATATTTAATTTATAATCGGCAATGAATACGAACCTCAAAAATTCGTTTAAGTCAATTTTTTTAATAAAAACAGCTTAACAAAACAAATCTACATTTATATGTAATAATAATTTTAATAATAATAATAATAATAATAATAATAATAATAATAATAATAATAATAATAATAATAATAATAATAATAATAATAATAATACTAATAATAATAATAATAATAATAATATAATAATAATAATAATAATAATAATAATAATAATAATAATAATAATAATAATAATATAATAATTATTATTATTATTATTATTATTATTATTATAATATTTAAATTCTTTCATACTTTTATCATTATTCAATTTTTATTTCGTTTATTTCAAAATTATATTTGAAATAAAAATTATGTCGATTATTTAAATTTTTTAAAAATTTTAGAAATCAATTAAAAACTGTAAAGAAATAAAAATTTGAATTTGGAAAATAATTTTTAAGCCTTTAGAAGAGATGAATGAAATCATCAATTTGATTTGTTGTTTTTGACCTTGAGAATAGCTTTTAAAATAAATTAAATTAAAAATTAAAAAATAATAATTCAGAATAATATAAAAAATAGATAAAATATAATTTTATAAGATCATTAGGATTTAAATATCAAAATAGAAACATTTTTAAAAATATTTCAATTGTGTATATAAATAGTTATTGGAAACTATATTTTATAAATATTTTAAGATATTATTTATTAAAATAGGTTTCTATGAGATAATTTTAGAAGCTTTAAAAATTAAAAAAATTTTCTTAGTAAGTCGTTTTGAATTTTAAAGGATATTTAATTGAAAAAAAAATTTTTTAATTTTAAATTCGTTAGAAAATAAGTTTATTATTATTTTTAACCAATGAGAAGTAAGTAAAATGAAGATCAAAGAGCATTTTAGAAAATAGAAGAAGCTAAATTCCATGAAATTGAAAAGGACTATCTTATAGTCAAAAATCTTTTCATTTGTATTAAATATATTATTCGCAATAAAAGCTTAAATTATCATTTAATTGTTTTTGAATTTAATTAATGCTTCTACCAAGTAATCATCACTTTATTATTATTATTATTATTATTATTATTATTATTATTATTATTATTATTATTATTATTATTATTATTATTATTATTATTATTATTATTATTATTATTATTATTATTATTATTATTAGTAGTAGTAGTAGTAGTAGTAGTAGTAGTAGTATTTTTATCTATTTTCATATTTAAACTGATAATAAAAATTAGATTAGTCCATAAAGATAATTAAATGTTGCCAATCATCTTGTCGTATTTATTTCCGTCCTTCATAATACAAATTATATATTCTGACAACGCCCTACATGCGCATATTTGAGGTTTATCAGATCTCGAGAGTCACTTTAGGAAATTAATTAATGAAGCCATTTAGACAATCTGAACAGTCATCTCTCAATCAAAATTGTTATCATCACTCCATTGTATTTTTTATATAGATTAATGGAGATTCTGGCAAAATCCACTTGGTGTCAGCTCCGAGAGTGTCGGCTTACGAACTCAATGTCACAGTGAGAGATTCGGGAGAGATTCCGAAATCTGTTTCAGTAGTATTCTCGATTCTTTTTCAGTCCATTAAAACAAAATCTAAAATTAGGTATCACGCCGACTAAATACGGTTATAATAATTATTATCTTTCACAATAGATTTATATCAAACTCTCTTTCGATGAATCTCAGTCTTCCTCAAAGTAAACCCGGATTCATTATTGGGCAATTGTCATATTCACAAACGTCGTCTACTGGAAATTTGGATATCAGATATTATCTAATCGCTGGCAAATTCTCCCAAATATTTGCCATTGATCCGATCACAGGAGTTGTTAAAACCCAACATTCAGTCAATAGAGAGGAAATCGGTAATTCTGAGATTGTGCAGGTAAAACATTTTTGTTATGGCACATTAATATTGGATATATGTCCCATTGATATATTTGGGAAATTTAATGAACAGATGGATTAATTCACGAAATTTGCTGGACATTCTCTCTACGAAAATGTGCCAATTAATATGTTAAGTACCAGACTGGGATTAATAAATTTATTGAAAACTTTGACATTTGACCGTTCCTTCTTGTAGATTTTAATGTTCCTTGGGAAACATGAATTTTATTCATTCCCAGACTGATTGAAATATTTAATTAATAAGTCTGTGGACTATGAATATAATGACATTCGAGTCGCCTTTCCTTCCGTTCAAGGATCAACCGAAATGACAAACTAAATCGCCATTCCAACCCAAACTATTAAGTGGATTGAATTCTTGCCATTAAAACTAATCCCAAAAATATCCCTTTCCCAACCTTTTCAAAAATTGGAATATAAATTAATAATAACTTATTACCAAAATCGAATTTTTGTTTCTGCTAAATTTTTATTTTTACGATCTTTTTATTTTATTTTTTAAAATGTTAAAATATATTCACTCATTTATTGTATATTTTCTGAAAACGGTAGGGAACTAAAGCTTTATCCATGGTGAGGAGTGCCCTCTTCAATGTGTTAATAGAACACGACAACAGCAAGGACAATCTGGATACTTATCTAGGTCTTTCCGTTAATATATCTGATGAGAATGATTTTGAAAAGTTCCATAACATATAATAGCAGTTTCAAAGAGCTGCCTGGCTCAATATCAAATTTATGTTCACATAAATTTAATTAAGTAAATTATTCATCTATCCTGTCACAATCATCCAGCCAGCGAAATCTGTATGAAATGAAATTTATATCCTCGCCGTCAGTTTCTTACTACCAAAATGATAAAAAGTATCACTGTCATTTCAATTTCTATCTCACAAACGTCAGTATACCCGATCACGTTTGTTACGTTTTTGTAACCTTTTCACAATAGAGTGTTACATTTTCAAACTTGAACACTATACATTTATATGACTTATTTAATGACTTTTATCTATGAAGACTTTTCTCAAGTGTATATTTGTTTTATGCCTTCAGAAAACGTGGCAGACTTAATGGCCTTTATCATCATTAAGTCTGCGTTTATAACATAGAATGTATATATATAAAAAAGTATATATATGAAAAGGTTAGATACTACTATATCATACGTTCTACAAAACAATTATTCATTATGGAGTATATATGTACATTTTAGTGTAAATGTCTCTACCGAAAATTTTAGGAGCTAGAGCAGGGGTGGGGAACATTTTTATTTCCATAGGCCACATTGAAATTTGTCGCTTCCAAATGAGGCCGCAGTCAAAATGTATTTTAACATTAATTAATTTCATTTTAAATCTTTTGTTTGTATACTGTTACTAATTAAAACAATGTTTAAAATCAGTCTCCTGATTTGAATAATGCAGCTGTACGAAATATTCTGGAATATGTTTATTATTTCTGAATCGAAAAATTGATGCAAATATGTCATCATTTCACAAATGAGTGCTCAATAATCTTATTTATTCGTCTATATACGTTTTGTATTTATGGGTGTGGATGATTGAATTCTATATTTCGTTCTTTGTACTCGGTGGGATGCTTGTACAGTACGATATATACAGTTCAGTAGTTACAAGTATTTTTATTTGTAAATCATCAAAATTCATGGTTTTTATAGAAATTAAAATTTATTTCGATAAGGCTGTTGAGGCCGCAGATGAAGCTCCGGGAGGCCGCGTGCGGCCTAAAGGCCACAGGTTCCCCACCCCTGAGCTAGAGGATTGTTAAAAGATAGTTAGATGATTAACACGTTGAACACCGCATTGCAAAATCGTATTTCTCACATATGGACCGACATTTTTTTTACGTATATTATTTTTTGAATATTTTTTTAGTGTACAGTAATTTGAAGTAGACATTATTTAACCCCTAGATTTAGGGACCGGTGAATCGACTACTGTACATAAATTGTATTTAAATCATGCCCACCGGTGTACAAGCGGTCCCCAAGTAAAACATGTCGGTAATGTTGTTGCGGAGTGACCCATCGGTGGACATGCAGTCTTTAACGTGTTAAAGAATTTAAAATAAAAAAATTCCTTATGTTATCTCATGTCGTTCGAAAATGAAGAGAAAGAATCAGCATTTAAATCTTTTTCGCTAAAAGAAATGATCGGTAGCGCAAATGGTAAAGTGTGGTACGAAATGTGTTTAATAATGCTAATTATAGGCTCCAGACATTTGATAGAATAATTTAACAGTACAAACATGTCAAGCTATAACGATTTGTATTTTCCCATTGACATTGCACAAATGAATGTTTTGATAATCCGTCGCGTACAGACATCAAAACGGTACCTTTTCAAATACTATTGACCCTCCATAAGCAATACAAAAATGCTCTGTAATGATACATTATCATCATTGATAATTGGTGTTTAGTTGTTGGTGTTGTCTATGAATAATGCTGCGGGATATAGTCTGTAGTATTATAATAGTAATCAATATTGCTAAAAAATCACAGACTCATTCAACCGGAACCAAACACAAATCTAACAATTACAATAATATTCATTTTGAGTTATTTAATGGTGTTATGAAAATGAGATTTTCTCTCATTATGTATTTACGTGACAGCACAATTGAAAGTGGTTATGGTGGTTTCATAAGCCATTTTCTTGTCCCTGTGTATCATATATGATACACAAAGTTGATAGACTAAACATGCTTGGCTCAGGGTTAATAAAACGAACTTTGAAATTATATTGGATTGTCCTTTTTTTACAGGGTTCATTTAACCATATGGTCACTAATAGACGTTTGATAACAATGACTTTCCTCGTGTCAAATTGATGGCCAATGTGTTAAATGACATTTATCCTTATAAGATATTTAATTGACATTGTGGAACGAGTTGCAATGATAGACTATTATTTTAGATACCCGCTGTTATTCAAAGTCTTCATGATCCATCAGTATATGATCTACAAAGAATTTCCATTAACATAGACTATGGGAATGAAAATTCTCCGAAGTTTTCTCGATCAATCTTTAAAGTAAAACTACCTGAAGATGAAGCGATTACCAATTTTCTGACGGTGGTTGCCAATGATCCTGATCTCGGGACTTTCGGAAGAATAATTTATTCTCTTGAAGGTTTTTTTATCAATTTCATAATAATTAATCCGCTTTTAATAGGGGATACTTTCGATAAGAAAATCTTTATAGATCCAATCACAGGTAAATTATCGTGTTCACCCTTAAATTTCATGGAGAAGAATATATATAATCTGAAGATTATAGCAACTGATTCGGAAGGTTTCATAATAGATCTAGAAAATTTAATTGTGTATAAATTTAGGTCTTTCCACTGGAAGAAAAGATTTTACAAAAGTCATTTTATTTGTGCAGAATACTAAGCAACATACACTTGCATTCAATGCGACGCACTTCTCGTTAAAGGTATTGGAAAACTCTCCTGGGGGGACGATTTTAGGTCGAATTAATATTGTAAAACCACCAGTAAATTCAGAAATCTTTTATGTTCTCAATCCTGGTCATTCACATATCATGATTAATACAACTACAGGAGAACTAAGAACCAATGGGTAAAGTTAAATTTACAAAAATAATAATAATATTATTATTAATAATAATAATAATAATAATAATAATAATAATAATAATAATAATAATAATAATAATAATAATAATAATAATAATAATAATAATAATAATAATAATATTAATAATAATAATAATAATAATAACGATAATAAAAATAACTTTGTTTCAGTCCTCTGCATCTGGAACTTGTTGAATTCATCGAGCTTACTGTTCATGCATTTGCAAAGTCAATTTCCACGAGAAGTATCCAAACGACGTCAGCAATCATTGATGTAAGGATCATCGACATAAACGACAATCAACCAATTCCATCGGAAAACCCAGTAAAAATATTTATCCCAAACTCAAATCAACCACAAAAGCCTTTGACAAAATTATCAGCAACCGATTCTGACAAGACCTCCAATATTACATATCAATTCGATCTTAAAGATCCGACAACTCAAATCTTGTACACAATGTACTTACTTGACGGAAGATCTGGAAATTTGTTCCTGAAATCTACTGTGCCTTCTAGCGTGAAAACTAGACATTTTCTAAAGGTTATTGTGTCAGACAATGGAGTTCCTAATAAATATACAATGGGTAAGCATTCAGTTAAAATTTCCTATTGTGAATGATATAATACAGGTTCCACCCTCTTCTATTTAAAATTTACAATAATTTAAAGTCTCTTTAATTATTTCTAGTCTGATGATTTTTGGTACATTGTGATTGTCATTAACCTTGCCGTTCATGATATTCCAAATATTTTCTATTAAATTCATGTCTTAACGAGTTTTCCATATGCATAATTTGCAAAATGTCAAATGTATTTATCTATTTGATAAGAGTGGGACAACCTGAATATTAAATATCCCTGATCAGGTTGTCAGACCTAATTGTAAGATCACTGAGTTCAATCCCACGTGGGATTGATATTTTTTTTCTATAAGAATAATAAAAGCCAAATAAGCTTGAATATAGTCTGTCATTAGAAATCTATTTCTTTCACAAAAAAAGAGACGTACTATCCTTTAACTTCAATAAAAGCAGTTTTATATGCATTTAAACAAGTTGTTTTTATAATGAGTTAAAATGATCATTCATAACATTTTTTTTCTTTGAATTATTCTTGTATTTCAGTGCTAATCGACATCAGTCTGAATCAAGACCACCAATACGTACAAATTGTTCCTGAAAAAGCAATTTTCCGAGTCAAAGAAAACTCTGTAGATGGAACTTTCATCGGTCAGATAAAGATGGTAGGCTATTGCAAAGTCGAGTCAACAAAGTTCTCTATAATTGATGGAGTAAATCATGAATTGGTATCTCTTCATGAATCGACTGGAAAGCTATTTGTTGCAGCCTCAGCAAGAATTGACAGAGAGAAGATCGACAAAATCCTTTTATGGACTCAAGTCAGTTGTGGTAGTTTGGAAAACCGTGGATACAAGAAAGTAGTTTGATAGTCAATCCAATAGTTGATAAATGGTTGTCATTTCAAGGTCATTATCTACGTAGACGATGTCGATGACAATAAACCAGTGTTTTCTCAGAACAAATTCATAGCCTTTCTCAACGAAGGTCAACCACCGAAAACGCCAGTGATCCGATTGACAGTTTATGATCCAGACATCGTCTTCAATAGTCAGGTGGAGTACTTCATTGAGTTCTACTCATCACAAGAAGAATTTCTTATTGATGCCAATGGTGACATAAAGACAAATATTCCTTTGAATTTCCACACAAAATCGGTATATGATCTCGTAATTAAAGCCAGCTCCGAAACATCTCCATTTGTGTTTGCAGAGTGCAGGCAAATAATGAAAACTTTAATAATGTATGTTAAAGATATAAATATTTAGACTCACCATTTACATTGTCAATATCAATGACCAAAGACCAAAGATTTCAATTCCGAATCAAAATCTGAAACTCAACACAAACATACCGGTTGGAACATTCATTACCAAAATCACAGCTAAAGATTCCGACGGACCCGATGGAATTTCTTACAGAATCCGGCATCGTAAATTGACAAATCAGACTTTATTTCTTAATGTAGCATACGATTCGGGTGAAATATTTCTCTCTCGAAAGTTATCAATCTTAGATATTGGGAAACACGAGTTCGACATAATAGTTGACGATGCTAGATTCTCTTCGACAGCCGTAATTGAAATTGATGTTGAGGATAATAATAATCACGTAAGAGACTTTTATGTGTATTAGTTTATTATTCATTTTTATAAGGTGCCAACTTTGAAGGAAAATGGACAGATAATTAATCTTTCAAGTTCATTGAAGCGAGGATCTGTAATTTTGTATTTGCATGCCATTGACCAGGATTCTGGAGATAATGGGAAAGTTACATTCGAGTTGGTTTCATCGTCTCCTTGGTTTGGGTTGCGTGGATTTGATAACAATAGTTAGTAAAAGACATATACTATATTATACATTTTATGTGGGTGTGATTAAGACCTCCAAGTATATCCACATATAGATCTTTTCTATTTTATAAAATGCTTCATAGGCGATTTTGAGTAAGAGGAGTTATTCACTAAATGGATAAATTAGTTTTACTAGTATTCAAGTCAAATCATTAAAGGTAGCCTAAACATTGAAGTAAGCGTTAACGAAGAGGTTACTGGGAAAGAATTTCTCAATGTAATTGAATTCCTTATTTGTCATTTTATCCGATGTTTCAGTGACTATTGAAAGATTAAATATATAACCTATTGCCATTTTTTGTGTTTGTGGAACTGTGATTGTGATGTGTTTTCAGCTGAGAATTAAATATTTCAATGATTTATTAAAATAATTTTAAATGATAAATGATTGACTAATTAAAATTACTTTTAAAAACATTTTTAAATTGAAATTTTTAAATTAAAAAATTAGACAAGCTTTTATTAGTAAATCATTTTTAAATAAATATATTTTAAATATCGAAATTTTAATAAATGGTTTTTGAAATATTTTATTCAACGCTGAAACTTTGTTTGGAAATTATACAATATTTCATTAAATAAATACTTGGAATTATGACGATAACTTTTGATAAGCTTTGCTATATCTATATTGTGAGGTATGTTCCTCCAGGGTCTTTGAAAAATTCTATCCTCTTTCAAATCATATCAAAATAAAAACGAATAGTCACAGTATTGAAACGCATTAGTGGAACATTACAAAAGTCAGAGAAGAAAGCTTTAGTGCATTTAATAATATTCTTATTGTTCGTCTGGACAAAAATAAGGCAGAAACTTACAGGAATAATAATGGGAGATTTGAGTAACACCCGAAGTTGTTTAAAAGATCAACAGGATAACAAATATGGAAAAACCGATATTTTGGGTTTCCTCTTATATAAAGGTTTGAGATACTTGTGCTTCTTCCATGAAGATAATCTGATATTAAATGCACCATTTGAGTAGATATTAAACAAAAGTTAAGTGCCAAAACGAATTGGTACAATTAAGGATGTTGTATACAAGAGTTTCCTTGTGTTTGTTGATGAATAAGTATTAAATGAAATATAGGCGAATATCTCGGCAATATGGAAAGCGTTAAGATTCGATGAAAAGTTAATTCGTTTTTTACCGCCCTAGTCCACTTCAGAAGATAATCACTGCATATTTTGAATATTATTTCATTGATAATTGGACTTCATGAATTCATTCTGTGAATTCCAGATTTCATGTCCATTTTCATATCAAATTGCAGAATTTTGTTACAGAGTTCAATGAAAAGTCTTGTGATTAAACTGAATTAGAACTTTCTCATCCAATTAACGTAAATAATGTCTTGTGAAACTTGTTGGAATCATGTTGGCCGCTTTCGCTGTGATAGTGATATGTATTCGAAGTTTTATATTTTGATTCACATTTCAAATATTTTGTTTTAATTACTCTTGTTTTGATAAATGATTTCAAATTTCATTAAATAATAATAATAATAATAATAATAATAATAATAATAATAATAATAATAATAATAATAATAATAATAATAATAATAATAATAATAATAATTAATATTAATAATAACAGTAGCGTAACTATGTGCCAACAAGTTTGAAAAAATGAAATATTTTTATTAATAAATCCACAACAAAAAGCCGGAAACCGAAACTCATTGTAAACTCCCTATAATCCTTATCAAATCCATAAATCATGTAGGTGGCCCGCGAAGCGTTTTGATGTGGCCCGGACATAATTTTTAACATCAAATCAATATTTGTCTTTTTTAGTATTCATATTCGAATTAGCATGTTTTTAATTTTAAAAATTGATTCTAAGTTTACTTGAATCGTAAAAACGAGTTATATTTATTTAAATGAATTTATTGTGGCCCGTGATAGTATTTTTCCGAAAATTTGGCCCTTCGATTGATTTGGGTTGGCCACCACTGCTGTAGAATATTACTATTGACTCGCAGTCGGTGCATATTTTTAGGCTTTGTTCTACGCTAGTGAGCAGTGACTCAGACTCGAAGGCAAATTATAATAGCCAGATGACGTTGAAATTTGCAGTTAATTCACTCAATTGGTTTCACTTCCAGTTTTTGATCTATCCTGAAGTCATTAGTCTCATTGACAAGTTTTCGTCGGCTGTCGTTGTTGCTATATATTTAATAAGTTTCTTTAAATAAATTAATAAAATATTTTTTATAATAAAAAAATATTGTCTATCAGATTGCCATAGGCTGTATGGGGAACCCATTTTGAAAATCTTGCAGGGGACCCAGAATTTGAAGTTACGCCACTGAATAATAATTATTATTAATATTAATATTATTATTATTATTATCAACATTATTACCATCGACAATACAATAATAATTTTTGTCAAAATATTTTGTATTTCCTATTCTGTAAATGTTGAATTAACTACATGAAATGTGAATTAAAATGTTTCTTTGTTTCTTTACATTGCATATTCTCAGTGCAATTATAGAAAATTTTATTTTCAACCACTATATCCTTCATAAAACTGATTCGTTGCTTATTTCTAAAACTAATTGGAAAGGTTATTGTTCCATGACAATCAGTGGGCCATGCGTATTTTGTCAATGAATTTTGCTGTAATTGTAAATGTATATTATTTTCATGTTTGTGTTATACGACTGTAAAAATCATAATAATAATAATAATAATAATAATAATAATAATAATAATAATAATAATAATAATAATAATAATAATAATAATAATAATAATAATAATAATAATAATAATAAAAATAATAATAATAATAATAATATAATAATAATAATAATAATAATAATAATAATAATAATAATAATAATAATAATTATAATTATAATAATAATTATTATTATTATCACCATTTATTTGATTGCCTTATGCAACGCATTTCAATAGTTTGATTTATTTAAACAAAATCATTTATTACCATAATTTCCATTGAATCTGAATTTATATGGCTTTTTTATTGCGCCAAGCAAAGCTGCATGCGGTAAACATCATATTAATTTCAATTTCCCTATGAAATATTGGCAAAATTTGAAATTCAATTTACAGATGTTCCATAGATGATTTCATTTGAGATTTTATTGAATAGACTGGGAACACTGTTTATGGAAATCTTTATCATTCTTTATCGACAAGCCATGCACTGCCGCACTGCGAGGAATCCTCTAAAATAACTTAGTATCTTAGCAACGGTTTGGAGCATTTATTTATGATAATAAAATAATAATAAAATTCCTATGACTATAAAATAATAATAATAATAATAATAATAATAATAATAATAATAATAATAATAATAATAATAATAATAATAATAATAATAATAATAATAATAATAATAATAATAATAATAATAATAAAATTCATTTAACAAAATTTATTTTTAGCTGCTGCTCTTTTTCTAATAGATGAGCCCAAAGAGAAAAGTCATCCATATTTCCTAGGAATTCAACTTACAGATAATGCAATTGATCCACGAAAACGCTTAATGTATATTTCAGCGTTAACAGTTCTTTTGAAGTATCCTAAATCTCATTTCCCGCGGTTGACCGGGAATGATTCAACAGAAATAACAATTCCAGAGTCTTTGAAATCTGGATCGAAAATTACAAAATTCATCTGCAAGGATCTAGATTCTGACCGAGAGATTTTCTATAAAATTGATAATTTGCATCAGATGTCAGATAATCTTTACGTAAATCGAGTTTTGTTTTTGAACATCATTGACATTGAGCTCACTTCAGTTGGATTCCGAGTCTGGATATTTGTATCTAACTAAGTCAATGAACTATAGTATCCAGCCGAGATTCCTGCTGGTCGTGACATGTGCGATTGTTGGTTCACCTGAAAAAATTACTTCGTTTAATCTATCACTACAAGTGGAAAAGGAAAATAATGGGCCAAACTTGATAGAAAGAAAACATATGACTATATCGTTACAGGTGAATATTTTAAAATGAAACTTTATTAATAAGTTATATTTATAAAGCCGTGTTGTATTAAAAAAAGGACATAAAAAAGGAAAGAAACTGGGAAATCGACGTAAATATAAGGCGCTTATGCGTATTATGCGCTTATACCGTATATTTCGGCGTATAAGGCGACCGTCAGATAAGACGAGGTACAAAATTAGAGCAAATTTTTATGATTTATCATATATCGGTTGTAGTAGTATAAATACAACTAGTATAAATACAACTACCTGTACTGTAATACTTTCTTTTATATCGGTTGTATAAGACGACCCACAATTTTCAAGGGTGATTTTTTGACTTTAAGGGTCGTTTTATACGCCGAAATATACTGTATATATATATATATATATATATATATATATATATATATATATATATATATATATATATATATATATATATATATATATATATATATATATATATATATATATATATATATATATATATATATATATATATATATATATATATATATATATATATATATATATATATATATATATATATATATATATATAAGACCTTTCAACTTTTACCTCTGATTTATCTTTTCGATTGTCATTGTATTTATTAAAAAGCTTGACTATGAATCAGTAATGATATCGATGTTTATTTTTGATATTCACTAATTTTCGGCACAGCCTTTTTCAAGTAATTTGGATCATTATCTATTTTTTCAAATTTATAGATAATGATCAAAATCACCTGGAAAAGGTTGTGTCGAAATTAAGTGAATACAGGAAGACATCGAACAGTACGGTTAATCGGTTCTGGAATTTAGCCGTACTATTTGAAACCGGACTATTCGAGGCATTCTGGCGCTAATAAATTTACGGCTTAGTACCCCTATTAAGACTTGTATTGATCTTTATTTTTCACAATTTTCCGAACTGACGCCTCGTTCATTCCCCTTTCTTTTCCTACTTTAGCAAACGAAGCCCTTTCCTCATGAAGTTTAATAACGCTAAGCTTCTGTTCTAAAGTGAGCAATTTGCGTTTTTTGGTTGTGGAGTCACTTTTACACTTTGTTCTGCCACTCATTTTATTTTTTAATTAAAATCTAAATATATAAAAGTCAATATACTCTACGATTAAAAATATAAAACCAACAACTTTGATCTATTATCGCGCGATCGTGAATGTATCCGTAGTGAATTTTTTTACAGTTTATTTATTCAATTTTTTATTAAAACTACAAACCAGAAATTTAACGTAACAAAACAAATTATTAAACACGTGCCGTATGATTTTATAATATCGAATAAATTCTAAAAAATTAATTTAAAAAAACTTTTTTAAATTTCGAAAATTTTATTTAATCATTTTAAAAACAATCATATTTTGAAAATTTCAAAACCGTACTATAGAGAAACCGTACTGATCGAAACCGTACTATGCGAGGTATTCCTGTAAATAGAAAAAAAACATCGTCAATTTTTTAATTAATATTTTTGTAGTGAAATTAATCAAATATTTATTGTAATAACCAATTTCTCTAATTTGAAAATCTGCTAATCTAAGTGTAGGAACATAACAATAATAAGAAAAATATATTTATTTGATTCCACATCTTTGTATTTGCGAATTTAGGAATGGCATTGCATTTCATTGAATATGACTATCCTGATTTTTGAATGTTTAGAAATTCAATTATGATGGTGCAGTTTCCATTATCCGAGCGCAATTGTTGATTTGAATTTGAATTATCCATTGACTGTATGTTCTGTGATCTGATGACGAGTAGAAGTATCAGCAGTAGCTTTAAAAGATTTCTCATTTGCAATGTGCATTTGATATATAAGTGAAGCATTCCGTTGATCCACAAATTGATCTAATTCGAGAGTTTTGAGCACATTTTTGTAAATTAAATAGATGTTTGAAAGAAAGTGTGTATATAAGAATATAAAATAATGTATTTTAATTTAATTAATTCAATAATGTATTTGAAATTTAATTATTAAATTAATATATTTATTAATTTGAAAGTCAGAGGCACTACACTAAGAATATTCAAACAACTTTATTTTGAGAATTCTGTATTATTAATTAATATGATAAAGCAAATAAATTATCGTAAACTTAAGTGGAAAATACACGAGGCTTTTGATAAATGAATTAAAAAAAGGATTTTAGAGAAACCCATGAAACTTCATGCGGTTCGATTTCAAATACGACCGATACAAATGTTCGATTAAAGAATAAGTTTCAGAGGCAATATCAAAGATTGTAAAGTCTGCTACGACAAAACAAAAAAAAGAAAAAACCTGAAATAGAATATTTTTGTGACATCTCTCTCGAAAATTCTAGAATGTACCTAGCTTATTACTTTATAAAGAACCGAACAAAATTATACATTTATATATATATATATATATATATATACAGTGGTGATATTCGAATTTTTTAACAACCGGTACGCATGGAAAAAAATCTATTGTAGATTATATTTACTTCATAATAGTTATTTATTTACATATTTACATAAGAAATACATATATTATATATAATAGTATAAAAAATAGTATATAAAATTAATTAAATAATTTCCAAATTAAATTTTGGTTTTGGGACGGCAAATTAGGTGCGGCTGTTTTGACACGTTTGTCACTTGCCATATGATGCCCTTCTCGCAACCATAATTTAACATATGGTGTTGCATCAAAATCCTCAATCGATTTTCCCATTAAATTTATTGTCATTAAATGACTTGTTGTTTCAATTAACAACGAATTTCTCTTATCATAAATGATATTGTTCATTGTGCTGAGTCCTCTTTCAGCTTCTGCCGAATTAACAGCAATTACATTTAAAATTCTTTTTGCTCTCAAAATAGTATTAATATTTTTAGATTCTCTATCTCGCACATCAACAAAATCTCGAAAATCATTTACTGGAATGATGTATTTGATTATTTTATTTAACTGCTCTAACCTATTTTCACCTTCAATCCATGGTGCTTCAAAAATATCACCCGGCCATGTTTCTGGATTTAATAAATTAAAGCAATTTAAGAGATTATTATAGTTTTCATTTTTATCGTCTAATAGCAAACGCGTTTTCATATGTTTTTCTAAACAATCAAAAAATTTATCTCTCGAAACAACAATTGATGTTTTTTTTTCTATTAATTTCAAATGGAATATTGTATTTTTTCGTTTTAATAATATCATCTGCTTCTTTTTCATATGTTCCTTTATTTAATTTTAAATGTTGGAATAGATTAATCGTTCGCCTTATCAATCTATCAGCTCTAATTAATGAAATATCTCTTTCTTGTAAAGCTGTAGACAGTACAGAAATTTCTTCTAATATGTCGTTTATTAAACCTAAATCTTTTAAAAAGTTTTCATTTTTGAAATATGACATTATTCCAATTTCTTTATTTTGACTAAAGTGAATATATAAGGCCTGATATGATTTCCAAACTGCTTTGGCGGTCCTAGCGCTACAGGCTGCCCATCGAGGACCAAATATTCTACCTATTTTGTGTACTTCAGTGCAAATTCTTTAGAAACATTATTTAATTCTCGTTGATGTTTATTTGAAGTATGATAATACGAATAAAGTTTATCGAGAAAATATCTAAAGTTATTTACTTCATTTACTTCTTTGATAACATCATCTAGAGTTAACTGAATACGATGAGCTAAACAGTGACAAATGCTAATACCTGGAAAATGTTCTAAAATTCTTGCAGAAACTCCAGCCTTTTTTCCTAACATTACACTAGCACCGTCTGAGCAAAATCCAATAAGATTTTCATGTAAATATTTTTCATTAAAACCATGTTTTTCAAGAACTGATATTAAGGTTTTAAAAATTATTTCTGATGTTGTTCCATCTAATTCGACAAGATCAATAAAAACTGTTACACTATCATCGGAATCTTGAATTTCAGATTTCAAATAAACTACTAAAACGCTTTTGTGTGAAACAGTTGAGGCTTCATCAATAATAATTGAAATTTTACAACCTGTATTTATCAGTTTTCCAAAACTAATTCTTCTTATTTCTGTAGATATAAGCTTTGCGACAAGTGGAACTATAAATCTGGAATGTAATGAAAATCCAAAATCTACATTATTTTTTTTCTGTAAATCAATTAATTTTTTAAAATCACTGAATGGGTAATTGTTTTTAATTATGAAATAGATAGTATTAAAAATGTTTACTGTGCTGTTTAAATACTTTTCATTAGCCACATCGAAAGATTTGGAAATTATATTTGTTTCACCAATTTTTATTATTTCCCCAGCTTTTTTATGTGAAGCTGATTCATTGTGTTCCTTCAATTTTTTTCTCATTGATGATTGTAAATTTTCTTTGTTCGAGCCATGAGCTTTGACAGAGCATGATTTCCACTCCACAGAAATGTGTAAATGTTTAGCAGTTTCTAAATTTAACGATTCTACTTTCGAACACCACTGACATCCCACATTTTCATCGCTAACAACAATAAGCCACTCGTATTTAGTTTTAAAATAATTTAGTTGTTTATCATTCCAAAAATGTAATAACGCAGCATCACGAGACGTTCCAGCTTTTTCCGATTGGTGTTGAACTTCAGAAGTATCATTTTTTTCTTTTACCTGTTTTGTTTGATTAGAATTAGTAATATTCTCAGCTTGCTGTTCAGGGTTTTTGGTTATTTTTATAGATTTGCTAAAAAAGTCATCCAAATTACCTTGCCTTTTCATTCTTAGGTTGAAACAAAGAAAATATTTAATAATTAATTAATAATTAATTAGAAATTTAAATCAATTTAAAATCTTCATACTTGCACGTTAAAACTGAATTTAATAGAGATTAAAAGTAAGGGATAACCATTCACCATAAAAAATATTTATACTACTAAACTTTTTATTTAGAGTAAATATATCAAAATAAAAATGTATTCAAAAAGGGAAATTCCCTTTTTATTAAAAGAAAAATATTTTTTTTTACAGAATTTTCCGTTAACCCTTTCAAGCTTAGTGGTTACGCGGTGAAACCACCTATTAAAATGCAACTTTACACATGCTCAGTAGGAATTTTTCAATTCCATAAATTTTGTTCTATAATTCAATGCCATCTCTTGGATTGTAGTGGAAATTAAAAGTACTAAAATTCAAATTAGACAGTTTTAAGTAGATTTTTTTTACTAAAACCGAAAAAAATTTTAAATCCCAAATTTTTATTTTATTGTAAGATTTTTTGTATTTGATCGATAATGGCAGGTAAATATTTATATTTTTTTAGTAATTTAGAATGTTTTTATCAATACTTTTACTTTTACATACTTTTACTTAAAAACATACTTTTTTTTTAATATACAACAACCGGTACGGAAAATTTTAAAAATGTTAACAACCGGTACGAGCGTACCGCCCCGTACCGGCTGAATATCACCACTGTATATATATATATATATATATAANAAATTAAAAGAGCTTTAATAACTTTTCT
>CAUHTR010007844.1:45772-53272 GCA_959609185.1 Schmidtea polychroa
GACATCTCTCTCGAAAATTCTAGAATGTACCTAGCTTATTACTTTATAAAGAACCGAACAAAATTATACATTTATATATATATATATATATATATATATATATATATATATATAAGATTTCTAAAAAATAAAACTGTGTAGAAAATTCAAATACAAAGGTTACTATCAATTTGAGTATATATTCATTTTTATAATTTTGTAAAAAATATCGCGATGTTGCTAGTCCCCCAAAGAAAGGAATCTTGGACTGAAAAGGATTTAAGCTATCATACCAATTTTATTCATTTAACCGTTTTCTAAATTTCCACAAACAAATTAAAAGAGCTTTAATAACTTTTCTCTTCTCTAAAGTTTAAATGGTATAAATTATAATGGGCTGAATAAATTTACTAAATATAAAACTAAAAATGTATTTAAGTCCATCTAATTCGTTTTCCTCCACTACTACCAAACTCTCCCAAACGCCCCATTATTTCTTTGCCCAAAATTGTCAAATTTGTGAGACTGAATTTCATCATAAAATGAACATTCCTTAAGGCAAATGATTTTAGTAATTATCCTAACACGCTCAATATCAACCCAATCCTTACCTACTAAATGTATTTAACAACGAACCAATGGTCCAACATATTATCCCACAGACCCATATTGTTATAAATTTATAATTTATTATTTCAAACAAATGTAAATGGCATTTAATAACATTTCAAATTATATGTTGCCACATTTTAATATAAATAAATAAAAAGGCATCAAATTCTAAAAACATTTTTGAAGAGCTTCTTAAAGCACCTATGAGTGCTACAATGTGGGCTATATTATAATACATATAAGTAAAAAAAAAATTAAATTAAAAACCAGACAAAAGTGCTAAAATGAAAAAAAATCCTAATTAATTTCGGAGCCATAGCGGTTCTGTAATCTATCAATGTGAATGGTGTGAATAAATATGTAAATTATCATGTAATTATCGGCTACCATGTATTTGCATACTAATATCATTTTATCCCATTAATTCCCCTTTGAATTGCTGAACTGATATGTAGTTGGGATAATTAATAATTTTAGATTCCGGAAATGATTAAAAAGCCAGCCATCATTTCTAATCTGTTGCAGTTGGACAAAAATTCATTTCGAAATTCATATTACCTTATTAGTGTAGCACCAGGACAACCAGAAAATATCTACGACCCTCCAAACTTCCAGATCGACTCATCAAATATTCTTTGGTGGATTAATGGAGATTTATTTGAAAGTCGAATTTGGAATCTGACAATTATGGTAAATCTTTTACTATGATATTAATAATAATAATAATAATAATAATAATAATAATAATAATAATAATAATAATAATAATAATAATAATAATAATAATAATAATAATAATAATAATAATAATAATAATAATAATAATAGTATAAAATGATGATTTCTTGGTAGCAGCATTTATTATTTAAAACAATAAAATGATAATTTAAGCCTTTTGCTGCAAATAATGTATTTAATGAAAAAATTTCGACTATAAGATAGTCCTTGTTAATCTCCTAACTTATAGTTGAAAATTTTTTCATTAAATACATTATTTGCAGCAAAAGGCTTAAATTATCATTTTATTGATTTAAATAATAATAATAATAATAATAATAATAATAATAATAATAATAATAATAATAATAATAATAATAATAATAATAATAATAATAATAATAATAATAATAATAATAATAATAATAATAATATTGATAGTCACATAGACATAAAGATTGCAAAATAAGTATTTTTTATAAATGGCGACATAATTTTTTAATTAAAAGGTTTGAAGAGCTATTTATTATTGTGCTAAAATCTGTTAATAATTAAAACAAAATATGGATATAAATTGAGAAATATAATTCTAGACAGAATATAATACCGATTCAAGTGGAAAATATGTTGAATTATTAATATTAATTTTAACATTTTTTATGCTCCTTTCTACCTGGAGTTAACGACAAGTGTGATATATTTGTTTTATTGTTTAAATTCCGGTTACCGATGTCACATAAATTTGATTTCCTAGTTGGCTACATCACCAGCGACCCACAGAATGCAAGAATTCCGCGGTAAAGGCAGTTCTTTTTTATGCTCTTTTTTAATTATTCTAAATATGTTATTATTTGCGACTTCGTGCGTTGCAATTTTATTATATTTGTTTTATTTAATTCTTTTAATTATTACTTGTTATTATTGTTGTTTGATCGTATTTTTAGTATTGTTTTTGCGGTACATACGTGTGTACCCTGGAACTTGCATGGGTTCAAGTCCAGCAATAATATAAACTGTTTGTTTCTCGTTAGCAGTATAAATTAAATGTTAAACAAGTAAATGGCAAGATGGGTCCCCACTGAAAGCATATATTAAGTGAGACAAACTTTTCCATTATAAAATAATCCTTTTCAATAGAATAATAATAGGAATAATAAAAATATCAATGTAAAAGAGGACAAAAACAGAACATCATTAATTTATTAATATATAATCTTGATAAATCTGTTAGGGATAGGCCTGGAGCCTTGATAATAAAATAAATAAAAATTACTAAAATTAGGAATAGAAAAAATAAAAATAATAAAGAATTACTGAAAATAAAAGATAGGTTTTATTAATTACTATTAATAGAATTAAGTAGTATATAGTAATATATATAGTAATTATAAAATTGCTATTAATATAATAAATAATTAAAATATAATATAAATACTGGTTCAAAACCAGAACCAGAGGAGAATAATTTGGACGATAAATTGAGGACGATAAAATTGAAGAGAAACACTTGGAGAATTGTTTAATTGTTATTCCAAAGAAACGTGATTAAAGAATCACTGTGTTTATTGTAATTAATTCAAGAACTTCAACGCAAGTCTAAATTGTTTAAATTAAATTTAAACAATTGATCTCACACGAAGAAATTCCGGCTCCGATTTCAAATTGATTACAACGGTGCAATTTTACTATAAATTGTCAACCAGAATAGTTCAGAAGGAGAAGAAAAATAAACAGAGAGCCAAGGATATTGTGATCAGGAATTTTAAAGAAGATTAGTCTACAACAGTGTTTAGCAAACCAGGTAAAATTATAGTGTCAATGGATAAATTAGTATTCTGTGAATAGTTAAAATAAAGCGAACACAAAGTATTGATCTCTTACTTTAGTGTTCCCTGGGAGCCCCAAGATCATGCCCTCTTGCTTGCCCAACTCTTTTAGTTACATTGCGATCGTTGTGCTACACAGGAGCCATCGATCTCTTGCAGGCTGTGGTAAACAGTAGGGATTAATAAATCCGTTTTCTTGTATTCTTTGTACAATAATTGTAAATCATTTTGTAAATTATTAAATACATTTTTATAAAAAGAGAAAAGAGTTTGTTCTTAATTCAGTGATCTAAACTTACACGCGCAACCACATTAAATATAACATATTTATATTTATTTTTATTTATCTATTTATTTTATTCAATCATTGGAGTCATTGTGTTAAGATCTGTAGTCCCCGTTTTTCGATCCTAACAAATCAACAAAAAAGAAACAACATTAAGTTCTTGTTTTCAATTATTTTACGTTGTTTTTGAATTTCTTGGTGGGTAATGCCAAGATAGATTCGGCATTTAACCTCAGGCAGAGAAAGAATAATTGAAGAACTTAAAAGAAAATTAAAGAAGAACTGGAAAGTACCTTGAAAAAGCCTAGAAAGTGATTGTTGTTTTTAGCAACGTAGGTACTTGTTTATTTATTGTGTATTTGATAAAAGGCGTCAATAGTATTGACTCAATACTTTATCAACTTCTTAAAGATTGGAAAACGTTCTTCAAATATAAAATTAAACTCTTTCCATAAAGCTACCGGTGCAACGGAATTTTATCCTACTCTTAACAAGAAAGAATAAATTTAAGTTAACATGCAACTGTCATATCATTATTAGTCTTTTTATTTTTCTTACAAAACTGATTAGAATATCCCCTGAGACTTCTAAAAGACTTCAATTTAGATATAATCATTGCATAAGTCGGCTTGAGATCAGAATTATTTCTTCAAACTAATTTTTAAGTATCATCTAATCAGACGTATTCAAACAAATAATTCAAAATAAATGCAAAAATCTTATTGTTAATTTGCATAATCTACTTTGATGCCGGCCATAATAATCGATAGTATTGTGGAGTTTTAGAACTTGCTATAAGAACTGTCACAAATGCAAGTGTCTTCACGGTGTACTTGAGTAAAGGTCCAATGAATGCAACCACTTCAAGGGGGTGTTTTGTAGAGCTTTGTTGGTCGTGTAGGCATGATTGAATAATTTGAAATTTTTTTGTTTATTACTCATTTGAATTTATGTTCAGTCCCGGTGTATAATCTAAAACACCTAATTAAGGATTGAGGATTGTTTTAATATACAAAGTACGCATTGGTGACTTGGCATTTTCTGTGTAAGGAAAGACAAGATTTGGGTGTCTCTCTTCTCAACTAAAATTTAATTCACAAAACCAAACATTTTGGTCTTCCATATGTGGTTCTGCTTTAGTTCATTATAAAAATTTCAGTGAAAGCTGTACGTGATGAACGTCCTTATATTCTTCAAGGGACCTCAAATCAAGCAAATTTGTCGGAAAAAATGTGTGTGGAGTAAAAAAAAATAAATATAAATACAGCATAGATATACCTTTTACTGATATTAATTTTGTAAAATGTAGCTTATTTAAATGAATAGCAAGTAACCTTTTTTGCGTTATAACGCAATACTCGCTATCAGAGTCGGATCAAGGGATCGAATCAGTCAGGGCGATTTGGATCATTTAATGCAAATATGTTAAGAGTTCGGCTATAATGATCGCCCTCTATTTGCTCAGATTCTGAATGTAGATCACAGATCCAGCGTACGACACACGATACACTACGATTATAAACATAATACAGTATTCGATATTGTTGTAAATTAGATAATGAGAAAAAACGTAGTGAATAGCTGCTGTTCCATTGCCATAAAAAGCGCTACTGACGTATCGGGCGATGCGCGATCACCCGATAGGTCGATTCGAACCTGCTTGCTACAAACCCACTGACTTAATAGTTTTTTTTAATTATTTTTGTCCATCTATTAATGAGCCACTACATTTTAATAAATCAGTAGAATTTGTTTTTATTCTTTTCGCTATTATTCTATAATTTAGTAAATTATTTTTCGCTCATAAGTGTCTTCGGTAAAGAAACGAAATTCTTATTCATTGAGTTTTAAGCTTGATACAATCAAATTTGCAGAGGAAAACCCAAATTCTAAGGCAGCACATCATTTTGGAGTTATTATCAGTCAAATTAATCTATGGGAATATCAAAAGCAAGAGATGCAATCAAGACGAAATGAATCAGTGAAAGCTGTCAAAATCATATAAACGATGAAAGGGTTTGGTTCAGAAACTCATTTGACGTCTCAAATGGACATTCAGTGTAAGAAACTTCTATTTTACGAGAAACGCGTGTTTATGGTATTCGTATAGAGATCGAAGATTTTAAAAACTTTGATATTTTGATTTTTGAGTTCATGAAACGAAATGGAATTGTTCGTTGAGTTGTTAGATCAATTGGTCAACATTTACCACATGATTGATAACAAAAAATGAGTAATTGTGTGAAATTCTTTAATGACCACAAAACCAACTTTACACTTGATCACATCAGCAACAAAGATAAGGTTCCAATCACATTCCATGTGTCATCACATTTAAATATGGACCAAAAGGATAGACTAGGTCAGTGGTTCTCAACCCGTTTTCCGCGATTACGCTTCCAGTGTTTCGCGAAAAATATCACATTTTATCTTTAAATTTGCATTTAAGATACATATCATCAAAAACCTCAATTAATTGTTTTATAAGATGATTCAACAAGAAAGCCGTTACACAGATATATAAACATACAAATATAAAAGTGTTTTTATTGCTTGTTATTGTTGCGCGTGGTATTTTCTTTGCTAATAAGAAGGCATTGTTTACGTTTACGACAGATTTATAGTAATTTGTGATTGGTCATTCATTGTGGGCAAGTATTTTTTTGTCAGTGTTCCGCGTAAAAAATCATGTGAATGATGTTCTGCGCTTTTTTATTAATTGAGAACCACTGGATTAGATATTCGTATTAATACAACTGATGCGGGAAAATTTCAATTTATTGTAGTCTTGTGTGTAATTGCAAGTCGAAATAAGCTCCTACCCTGCGTTATTTTTCGACGTAAGATAATTCTAACATCGAATATTGTCGTTTTCGAAAATGAAAAATCTTGTATGACAGCTTTCGCAACTCAACTTTGGAATGAAAAAGTTTGAATAAAACTAAAGACATCTATTTTAAACGTAAATCCTTGCTTATGCTCCATGTCGCTCCTGGTCACAGAACTGAAGATGTCAAAAAGAAATTTCGTGAAAATATTGCATCGATGGCTATTAACCAAAATCTTGTTAGTTAAAAATAATAGTGTTAATAAATTATTTAAGCAACATTTTCGAAACAAAAAGAGAGCTTGATGACGAGCGGACATAAAATATTAACAAAATCAGGAAACTTAAAGTGTGCATCTTATAAAGAAATATGTAAATGGATTTCTGAATTATGGAATGAAGTTCCAGTAACAACTATTAAAAGGGTTTTGAAAAGACTACCGTCGACTTTTACAACGACGAGCAGAAAGGGTATGTCATTGATAGTGAAAATGATTTTGAAAAAGATTATGATGATAAATGTAAGGATTTAGATGAAGATATTCGATAACAATTAATAGAAATTTTAATGAACGAAGAAAACTTTGCAAGTGAAGAGGAAGATGATTTTGATGAATAAATTGTATTTGAGCATTTAATAAGCCACTACCTTTTAACACTCTCATTGCCACAGAAAAAGAGGCCTTTTTTAACATGTTATTGTCAGACACACAGACGTGACAAGTTTATTTTAAAATAAGTCTCTGTCAGACAAATCGACGTGATCGACCTCATGCAAATGAACTTACCTATTACGAAAATCACAGTAGACCAAAATATTTCCATATTTTCTCTTTCTTTGCTGTCACTGCAAAGCACTGTCAGGCAAAAATAACTGACATGGCACTGAGAGTGTTTATAAATAACTACTCTTTACTAAGCCTCTTTTCAGATGAAAACATATTAAAAAGCGAAAAAAGGGTATAAATGTTATGTTTGCAAAATCATATATAATTTTATTAAAGTCATTAAGTTTTTCGATGTCGTTTTATATTGAAATGAGAACCTGTTGTTGAATGTAGAATTAACATTTCTTGCATCATGATTGCAATATATAGAAAGATGTCAATAAAGATAACCTTCAATAACAGAATTAATGTCTCTACCAGTTGAACGATCATAAGCCAAAGAATACTTTTGAAGTTCACATTTTTAGACCTAGATTTAAATTTCCATTCTTTACTGAATTTCAAGTCATATGTTTTAATATTTTG
>CAUHTR010007844.1:55772-70772 GCA_959609185.1 Schmidtea polychroa
TAACCGTAAATGTAACCGATACCTCTATGAATTCGTGTAAAGTTTGTTCTTTACGAATATCAGATTATAGATATGTATCATTTTTAAGTCTTATTCTCGAGACTAGTAGCAACATTTGATATTGAACAGATTTTATCAGTACAAATTGGTTATATATTTTATTTTTTCTGTTTACATTGTTTTTATTCTCTGACTGTCTGGATAAAACATTTAGTGAGTGTCATGTTCTATTCAAACGTGAGATATTCTTTTGAGGTTCTGGATGAGTATTTTGATTTTTATTTGTCTTCAAACAAAATCGATCAGCGTAGAATTTTTAACTTTTTTTGATCTTTGCCTTTCTTCAGTTTGAAAGTACTGAGAGAGGGCAGAAATGAACCGTGATATGGAATCACAAAGATCTAAATTTCCAATCATTGATACGCATCAAATCGAACCGAACCCAAATCTTTTTGAGATATGTCTGTTTCTAGTTTTTCGAGTCGTTAGTGATGTAAAACCAATTAGAAAAAACAAAATTTATGCGACATCGGTAACCGGCATTTGTAAGCAATAAAACAAATATATCACACTTGTCACTGACTCCAGGTAGAAATGGAAAATAAAATATTGTTAAAATGAATAAAAATAACTCAAATTATTTTTCACTCGAATGGGTTTAATATTCTGTCTAGAATTTTATTTCTCGATTTATATCCATATTTTGTTTTAATTGTTAATAGATTTTAGTACAATAATAAATGGTTTTTGAAAAATTTTAATTAAAATTTATATTGCAATTAAAAGAAATTCTTTGCATTCCTTGTTTTCTTCGATACTCTTAAGTTATTATTTGAAACAGAAAAATGTTTACTTCCGGCATTTAGTCAGTTACAAAACAACAATATTTCAATTGAAAAATTTTTTTTATTTTTCATAGATATCAAAAATATTATTAATGGAAAAACTATAGAATTAAATTTATTAAATTTAATTTACAATAATTTACACTACTCATAACAATCCTATAATAAAAAATACACACAGACGGACAAAACCTATGGACAGTAATCTTTTATTACTGGAGGTTTTAATTATAAAATTAAGCAATTTAAGGTGTTTTCTAGCGTTTTATCACATTTCAACTTTCTATAAGTAGAAGAGAAGCAAAATAGATTGATGTAAATTATAATTTATTAGAAAAATCCAACTGAAAACATTTTTAGAAATTTGGAAAAAGATGATAAATTACCGGAAATTATGGGAAATATATGAGAAATGCATCGAACAACATGATTTATAAAATGATGATTGCTTGGTAGCAGCATTTATTATTTAAAACAATAAAATGATAATTTAAGCCTTTTGCTGCAAATAATGTATTTAATGAAAGAATTTTCGACTATTGACAAGGACTATCGTATAGTCGAAAATTCTTTCATTAAATACATTATTTGCAGCAAAAGGCTTAAATTATCATTTTATTGTTTTAAACATGATTTATAATTGAAATATTAAATTTTAAGTTATTTTTTTTTAAGTATTCAGAAATTGATAAAAAATAAGATTGATCAAAGTCCCGGAGCAAGGAGAAAATTACTTCAATCACATCAAACATATTTCCCGAAATTATTTTTAATTGAAAGCATTTTATAATAGCTTCATAAATATATTTATATGACAATTTAATAAATATTACCGTTTACAAAAATGTTACGTAAGTGACCTGAAATTTATAATAAATACAAAATTTTATTTTTAATAATATTAATTTATTTATTTAAAAAAATTAAAATTATTTAAAAAAACTTTAGAAAAATGTAACAAAATGTAAAATTTAAAAATGTATTAACATACCATCTGCCTATAATATTTATCTTTGTTGGACATAATTTATGCGCTTTTGTGTATATGCAGACAATTTGTATATCAAACTCACATGAGGTTTTAAACGGGATGGCAATACACCGAAATGTGTGTTCAATTTTGTTTGTAATTTACTGGGTGCAATTAGATCAGATATATTAATGCCGTTATTCTGACAGTATGCCACTAAAAGTGTTTGTACTTGTATCAGCAGTGTACAAATTTTTCTGCTTTTATCATATTTATTTTTTAAATGGTGTAGTAGTTAAGAATTGATTGATAGAACATACATGTAAATTCCTAATTTTTTTGAATTTATCCTACAGAGATTAAAAGAATTTTATGTGTGTATGGCACTCCTTTTGAATAAAGATGAGCTAAGTTATCTATGAGAAGAACTTTCCATTAGACATTTCTTAAACCTACCAAAACAATCGATTCTCCTTGAAATTCTTACATCCTTGAATAGATTTTATCATTTTATCATTATCCATTTTAAAGCCTATGGTTTCTATAATATTCACCCTTAGCATAAATTTAATGCAAAATTCAAGTCAATAAGTTATATTTATTTTAAATAACAAAATACCAAACAAAACAATCAAAATCACAACTATAAATTTATTCAAAACTTTAAAAAAGGTGTGGTCACTACAATTGGAACGTAAATTTTAGGATCTAATTATGTTATCATCAATGCCTCAAACAATTCTTTCCAAATAGTTTATCAAGTTTTAAACACAATTTTAAAATGGGACATACCTAACTACATTTTACCAACTTTATTATGCTAACAAATATTACTCATTCTACTAGATCGGTAATATTCTTGAACATGAGTACGTAAAACATAATGTTTAAATCTTGTCGCATCGTATTTTAATAACCAGCTTTTCTTCAAAATTGAAGCAACTACATGTGGTGAAAAATACTTATTATGTCTATCAGCAATGCCAAAATTATACTTCATTCCATATTGTGTTTGGCTTAGTGACCCACAAAAATCAAATATATTCTCAAATAAATTAGTTTCTGGGATTTTGCATATTTTCTCCTTAGTTTGAGGTGTTGAATTTTATAGCTTTTGGCAATTTCCACAATCTTGATACCTGTATCGCTTTTCTTATACTTTTCATAAAAAAAACTATTCAATACATATTTGTACACTTTTCTTGCCCCATTGTGACATAACCTTTTATGATATAATTGTAAAATGCTGTTCTTTGGTTATTTGGCATCCATAGTTTATTATACTCTGACAATATCACTCAGTCTTTTAATTTGAATATGTTTTTCTCATTTCGGCTTAAGTTTTCTATAAGTTCCTTGATTTTATTTCAACAACTTTGCCATTCTACTTCTGGATTTTTTGTCATTGTTGCTAATAATTTATAATTTTTAATTTACTTGTTTTTTGGCTTTTGTAGATGGTTTGGCACTGAACACATGTTGTACATTCGATTCTTGGCAATACGTCTGCATTACAGTTCTTCTCCTTTCCAATATTGAAAGTATATTTCTAAGCTGTTTAAGTAGTTGACCCACGTCTTGAACTGTGGTGTTATAGCTTTTGAATTTTTATCATAAAGATAATTGCTTTTTGGTCCGTGCGTAGTATAACTTCTTTCCATAAAAATAATGTTAAAAGTTTTTCGTAAAATAATGTATAGCTAGAAGTTCCTTCCTTGTTATGCAATAACCAACTTCGTGTTTTGACATAGCATGTTACCCACCTGCAATCACATTCTCTTTTCCAACCGTCATAATACGGTCAAAACCAACACCAGTATCTAGAATAAATGGTTTTGAATAATATGGATATTTTAAGATTGGGGCTTTGATTAATTTAACTTTAAGTTTTCACATTGCTCTTTCCAAATCAACTTTTACTCTTTACTTCCATACAAATATTTAAAGAGCTTAAAATCTTATGTATAGTCTTTAATACATTTCCTATAGTAATTGATTAACCACAGGAAACTCCTGAGTTTTTTACACACTTCGGTCTTTCGAATTTTTTCACTACTTTGATTTTATCCTCCTTCGTTTCTACTCCATTTATACTAATTATATGTCCCAGAAACTTTATTTCATATTTTAAAAATCTACACTTAAATGCATAAGACGCATACTTAAAACCAGTGGTGAGCTATGCATGTCCCGCGGGGGGTCGGCATAGCCCCTTGTTAACTTTCTAAAAATTTTGCGAGCCCCTTGTGGTTCTTTCAACTGTGATTTTCCGCTTCACTTCAAATTAAAATTTCTATTGTTTTGGTAGTAAAAATTTTTAAAATAATTTTACCGCATTTGTATATCAAAAAAGAATTTCTGGACGCTTTTAAATTTTACTAAAAAAGCAAATTCGGAAAAAAGCATTTTTTTTCTGGACGAAAAACACCTAAATTTTTTTTTGCGAGCCCTTTGTTGTTTTTTCACAGCTCACCACTGTTATAACAACCAGAATATGAAAATCGATAAACGAAATCAGAATGCAAACCAACATAATGCTTATTTTACTAATACAATTTTTTATTTTAACCGTTTGCGGACGGTAGGCCAGCAGTGCTGGCCTTAAATGGCTTATACGATAGCGGCGGTAGGCCAGCACTGCGGCCACGAATTTTGTTCCAGACCTTCTACAATGTATAATGCCCAGCTGTGCTGGTAAAACTTTAAAAAAATCATACCACGATATCGGGTATTCATATATTAAAAAAAATTATGCTAAGAAATACTACTTATTAAAATTAATTCCGTCCGCAAAGGGTTAAATTACCCTTAGTTTGTATAATTATATATTTCAAAGATTTTAGATCATTAGAATACCATCAGAATAACTTATTTAGATTTAGCAATATTGTCGTGTCCATGGTTATTATAACTTAGTACTAGAATCTGCAGACGCAGAAGTCAAAGCGAAATTTAGTATAACCATTTAAATGCGTTTTTCAATACAGCTATCAATAATCATATTTTTATTTCAAGCTGGCTGTTAAAAAATTATTTTAATATTTATTTACATAATGAGGATTGCATAATGTCGTTTCTTTCAAAAAGCTCTGGACATGAAACAGAGACACCGTAAATGGTATAGTGGTGGCTCTACCATATAGACGAACTAGACAACCACCTACGGCACCAAAATCCATTTTACAATTTTCTATACCGACAAAAATAAAAAAACATTTTAAAACGTTCAAACATTTTTAGTACTTTTGGAAATTTTTTTTAATTCATCAATTTAAATATTACTAGCTGTTTTACCCGGCTTCGCCCGAGTTTAGATTTATTATAATAATTCCTTTAAATTAATTTTTTGTTTAATGATGTCATTACGTTTCAGTATTAATTCAATTCCATGTTTAATTCACAATAAGAAAAACTTTCAAAATAAATTTCAATTTGTAAAATTATAAAATAACTGGCAATATTTTTCACTAATCAAATAAAATTCAAATTCTCCATGTTTGAATTTTGCTTTGAAAACATTTGACTAAATTATATTACTTCCAATTGCAAGTAGCAAGCATATAATAAGTTATTATTTATATGGTAAATTGCTGACCGGACAGACAAACAAACCGACTTAGGGTATCCAGGGTTATGGAAATTAGATCTATCCTGAGTCAAAATGAGGGTCACACGCAAAATTTCAGCACCCTAGGTCTAACGGTGAAGAATTCTATGGGTAGCAAACAAACAAACATTCATCTTTATATATTAGATTGTTGAATAACATTAAAATTTGAAATATGTATTTATTTTGAAGTTTCTTTAATGCATTTTATTCCATTAATGTATTTAATGGTACACATTGTATTTTATGTATAACTTTATTTATTTGTAATTAACTTGTAAATGTAGGTAGTAAAAGCACAGAAGTATCAGAATAGTCGATCGAATCTCTATGAAAATGGCTACATATTTTTCAATATAGAAGTTCCAAAGCAAATTATAGGAAGTTTGAAAAAGTGTGTCGAAATAAAACGTTTAACCGGGGTGATAAATGAAAACGAACCACCAAAGACGACTGCATTGAAGCTTCCTAATTGGTATCACGATATACAGTAAATAAATATATATATATATATGTATTTGTGGATATGAATTTATATTTTTAAGATATTTTTTAGCCCCCAATGATAACTTTGAATTGGCTTGTTCTCAATCTCAAAATTCTGGCTGTAGTATCAAATCGAAATCCTTTTTAGATTTTGAAACTCAAGAAAATTATCGTTTACAGCTATTGATAAAAGGCTCTTACTTTTATTTGAGGAGTTGCAGTCATACAATCATGGTGGAGATATCAGTGTTGGATATTGATGAGTATTTCCCGGAATTTGTCCATCAGTCCTACAGTCATAATGTCGATGGAGGAATACCGAAACTTGGTCAGATTTTATTCACTATCTATGCCACAGATAAAGATCGCGGTCGATTTGGATTGGTTTCTTATCAGATTGTCGAAAATCCGTCAAAGAATTTCGGCATTAACAATGAGACAGGAGCAATATATATTAAGAACGAATTCACCATTGAAAAGGAGTACAGCCAGCGACTGAAACGGTCTGTAACTAATGAAGAAATTCCAAAAAGTTATCAAAAATCTTTTCAATTTCGAATTTCCGCAAGGTATTTCTTTTGCAATTTTAACACGTTTTTTTTACAATCTCATTTGATAATCTTATATAACAAAGATGCAATATAACGCAACTTCCTCAACTCGATATGTATAGTGCATGCTCTATTTTGTTGCTTGCAATGTTGGTTACCAATTTCTTCAGGCTAAATATTTTGGTCAGTAATATCCTCTATCTTACTGTTTTCTTTTTTTTCTTACAAAATACAATTTCTTGATCTTTCGAAGCTCGTTTTCAGAGGCAATGGGTATAACTTATTCTGTCTGATCACTGTTCATGTCTGGCGCTTCATCTAGTGATAACGTAATTTTCTTCTCCATTGTCTGACTTAGCCCCTTTGGAGATAGCTGGTTATCACTCGCCAATTTCATGATCGGATTGTAGTCATCTTCTGAGATGACCCATGATGTATTCCAGCCCTTTTGCATTAGAGAGGTCTGACAAAAGGTGTCGACAACTTTGCCTTGTTGGAATGGAGGTATTATCGGTCTGCGTATTAGTCACGTTTAGTCACGTATTAATTACGTTCTGCTTGACTCAGAGTTAGGAAAACATAAATCACTGGGTAACCTTATTGAGTTAGAACTGCTCCGACGATGTTAACATTTGCTAAAAAGAGTACAATCCAAATATAAAATAGTAATTTTTAGGAACCTTTAAAAACCTTTAATTAAAAATGCTTTTGAATTGACATCTTTAAAAATATTTACAAAGGATTATTTTTAACTCACTCGTTTCGAATTTTAGTTCCGGACTGAAAACATCATATGCGTACGTCGAACTGACGATGTCGATTCCTGGAATAAAACCCTCATTGTTTCCTAGAAAACTTACAGAATTACAGATCATCTTGGCATCAACAGTACCTATTGGTGCCATTATAGTCATTATCGTGTCCATCGTTTTGTACTTGTTGAGACGAAAGTATGTTTGCATTAAAAATCAGTTGATCTACAAAGATTCAAAGTAAATTGTTAGAAACGAGTAATAATTTTAAAATCTTTATTTAAGTTGTCCTTCATCTCATACTGAATCCCCCAAGACTTCGAACAGCTGGAATACAAATATGAGTTTGGGATCCTCTCGGGCAAAATTTAAAAGATATAACACAAACAATCTAGGGTTGCCAGATGTTGCTCAAATGCCCCTTAAACATCCGAATGGTAACATTATCCTGATTTTTTGTTTTAAATATATTCAACATAGACCATATAACCCATTCGGATACCCAAGATTTCAATTTATCTTACGATGAAAATAAACAATCAATTTCCTCTTATGGAACAAGCGGTCATCCTAGTAAATATGGACTTTCGTCTGAGACATCGATGAAATTAGATGAAAATATTCCTCTTTCATATGGTCAAGAGTACAATAGCAATGAGCTGGTGTATCCGAAAATGAACTGCGATTTAGGGATAGATCGAAACCAATGTTCCAAGAACTTCTATGACGATTCTAAAGTAAATGAAAAAGTTTTTTAACATTGGTTTGAACTTTTTTCATTCAGGAAAACAAGAGAAGGTCTAATTTGGAATATCAGATTAAGTATCAAAACTCAAATACCAGTTTGAATTCTTCCAGTGGATATTCTGCAATAACAAACAATCAAGCGTGCAATACTTCAGTTTTTAATAATAATAATAATATTAGCAATAATATTATTAATATGCCATCTCATAAAGCTTTTATCAATACTAATTCTCTCGGTTCTTTTGGAAATAGTTTGGGGACTTTCTCCAAGATAAGATATGCAGAACCACAGCCTTCTCGATACTCAACCCACAGATCTGGAGACTGGATAAATCAAAATAATCCAACTATTTCTGGAGCAATACCAATGGAAAATCTAGACCAACGCTTAGATTATAGGAATAATGTATGATTATTAATAATAACCCCTCATAAAACAATAATATTGTGGCTAGTTACCGCCAGAGCCATAGCTAGGGAAAATGGCGCCCGGGGCGAGATTGAAATTTGGCGTCCCTGGTGTCAAAAGAATCCACCACTCCCATTAATTATGTACTTACAGGAATGGAATTGGTCTTGAAGAGTCAAATTAAGATGCCAAGCTATACAATGCTTAACCAAACTTATATTATAACGAAAACCAATTAATTATAAATATTTATTATACATGTGTATATACATATATAGCTTCATATCCAATATCAGCGGGTGGCCGAGTTTGCAAGAAATGAGTTGACATGTTTCATAAAATTTCCCTTACTATGAAAAAATAATTCTGATTCTTTTCTCAATATCGAAATAGGCTATTCTCCGATTTCTCGTTTTTATATATAGACTACTGTATCGGGCATATCGATATCTATAACCATTATCATCAATTGTCCTTCCTTCTTTCAAACGATTTTCAAGATCTTTCCAGGCAAAGTAGCATTTTCTTTGCTCAAAACTATTTTCATGATCAGCCACCTTCGGATTTAGTCGCCCGTTTGCAAAAACCTTTAGATAGACTAGCGAAACAGTTTTGTTTTAGTTTAACTTTTGAAAAAAGTAAACATGGAAATCAGAATATAAAAATTTAATATGAAAAAAAGAAAGAAATGCAAAAAAAATTTAAATGATCATTTCACAGTTTTGGAGCCCTTCGACTCAACGCCCGGGGTGGTCACCCTATTCGCCACCCCATAACTACGGCTCTGGTTACCGCTACCATGATTATTATTAAAAATTTAAAGTCACTATTAATTAAACTAATTTTTAAATAAGTTTTCAATATTTAACATAGTATAACAGTTTTAAAGGTCATATTTGACTAAATTGAACATGTAAAGAATAAGAATAAATTAATAAATTCCAAAAACTTTATTTAAGAAATTGTGGTACTATTTATAGTACTCGGTGTGCCGACACCAACACAATCAGCAATAGCTTATTGGGAAATAATAATCAGTGACATAATTTGAGGACCCAGACAATCAAAAATAATAAATCACAGATGCAGGCATTACATAATATCGGGTAAAGGTTAAGGAAATCAAATATCCCATTATAATTACATCACAGAACAGATTATGCATGATTCAGTAGTGAAAAGTTGATTTTCAGATAACATTGCAATGGAAACTTCATATATTTTTTGCATAATTTAATTATTAATATTAATAAATAATTAAATTATGCAAAAAATATATGAAGTTTCTATTGCAATGTTATCTGAAAATCAAAAATATAATTATTTTTGTAATATCGTGACTCCTAGATTATATTTATAAACACAGTTTTTAGAAAAATCATTAAATAAATATTGTCGAAATATTATTTTTTTTAACGGGAAAATGTTTTGATACCAACAGCTGATGAAAAGGATGTCGGTTTATTACAAATTCTAAGTGATAAAATCATTGAAAAACAATGAAACATATTTCCCAATGCTTGATTTCCTTGTCGGTTGTGAGAATTGCTTTCCATGTACGATTTAATGGCGTAATAAACGCGCCAATGGACATTCATATTTTCCCATTTCTTCAATGTTTTATGTGCTCTGGTTAGAATTAGGTAAATTAAGGATTTATTTTATTTGACAAATTTATTATTCCAGATTCGCCTTGTTGTATTTTTTGGAAAATGTTTTTTAGTTTTTTTTTTATTTTATACTTTTTTTCTCCATTCAGTTGTTGATGAAATTTATAGTTCTGTTGAAGATCTCGTTAATATTATCATGTCTCTTATATAAATCTTTTTTCTTCTTTAAAGGTCTTTGACACGTCAATCACTTAGTTTTGTTGTTATTAGACATTTTGTAAAGTAATTTGCTTTTTGTAAAGTTTGGAACTTACACCAAACGATGGACAATAATTTTTATATCTTTAAGCCATTTGTTCAACGCTTCAACGCCCATGTAAGAAATGGAAATAAAATAAAATAAATGAATGAAAAGTGTTTTAAATCTTAGCAGCTACCGAGTTTCCTGTAATATCTATAAAGTATTGCGATGTGTTTCGGTAAAGTTTGGTGTCAGTAGTCAAACCTTCTGGAACTAACTTATTAATAATATAATATGAGTTTCCTTTTTCAAATGATCTTTCGGATACCATTGGTTCGCTTGCCACTCAGGTTAAAATAGTTTAGAAAGACCAATATTTTATCTTCAATGATAATTCTTGTTCAAAAGTAGTTATAACTGGGATTGGAGATCAGTTGAATATTGCTGGACATAGATTTTATGTACAAATCGGATAATTTTGAAAAGTTTCTCTCTTTCAGATACGAGAATTCTTAATTCTTCCCGCCGCTAAAATTATATAAATCAATATAAAGGAATAATTTTATTCGGAGAATTCGATATTCGTAATACGCATTTGAAGCGATGAGTCGTACTGCCCCCTCCCGGCATTAAATATCTCATCTCTCAACAATCATTTAATTTATTCAGAGCAACAATGAGGGAATTTGAAATTTCAATGATAATTTTTCCCATTTATTTTCTTTTCTTTGGGCTGTAAATTTTATGATGGAAATAGAAATTTGAAGTATAAGTAATTTATCGGTTTTTACTCCAAACTATTTTGGTGTTATGCTGATAGAGTAAAGTCAATTTTCAGATAACACTGTAATAAAGATATCAAGTTGTCAATTGAGATTACGTTATTTCAACTTTCTTCATGTCGAATAATTACATAATTATAAAGCCGCCTATAGTGGCCTCATTTGGCTGAGTGGTTTTGACCACAATATCCCAGGAATTGTATACAAGACAAATAATCATTCAGAATAATTATTACATGTTATAAAACCATACCGTGAATAGAATGTAAATACACCATAACTGTTACATAATTCATTTAAATAGTGTTTTATTGAAAAATAAAAAGTACTTTGGTGATATATCAACAGAAAGGATAAAATTTCAATAAATATTTTATATTGGCCAATGAGGGCAAAACTATAGAATGAAGCTGTGAATGTCCGTTTGAATCAACGATAAGTCACGTAATTCTTTAACACTACAGATAACACTTTACAGATTTTTACATGCATCGAATTTTCCATGATGAAGAAAGAAAAGTTCAATCTCGTACAAACTTCTGTCACTTTAAACGGCACCATGGTCATTAAAAGCGGCAGTTACATAAAGAGAAAATATTGATCTCATCCGTCCCTAAAGATTTTGGCTGCAATAGGTGGTGGCCAATATAACCGAATTTGTGTACATATATATGTATGTGTGTAAGACATTTTATGGATATAGGCAGCGCCGTCTCTTCCATTGTGCTAACTGTGCTAAGCACAGGGGGCGCCGTAAATTTTATAAAAGCCATAAATTTGATAAAATTGAAAAATTATAAACAAAACAAAATTGATAGTTTTGCAAGACATAAATCTAGAAAGAAAAAAATATTGTAATCGTTTTTCTTCATTATACATATTATTTCTATTTAATGTTATATTTTGATATTTATGTTTGAAAGAAATGTATTTTTTTCTTAATTTTTTTGTTTAAAGAAAACATTAGACTGTTGAATTTTTGTAAGCTAATGTTAATTTAAAATTATTTTTTTATTGTTTTTTTTGTTCGTTTGTTATCCTAGTCATTGAAATAAAATGATGTAATATATAATATTAATATATGTATATGCAATAATGTGTAATATTATTAATAAACATAATATATTTTTGTAAAAATTGTTTTTTAGGGGCGCATTATAGTTTATAGCACAGGGGCGACAAATTTCTAAAGACGCCTTTGGGTATAAGCCACCTCGGATTTTCATTTATTTCAAAATTTTGAAATTCGTCAAATAGAAATTTAAATTTGCTACAAAAAATATAAGATTAATAAATTTCGTGCTAAATTAAATAACTTTAAACTAAAAGACTCACTATTTTTCAATATCTTGATTCAAACAAAATAACAGTAAATGTTTTTATTTAGTGATAATAATAATATTTCAAAATTGAAATCAAATATAGCTAACGCCTTACGGTACAGTTGGCAGTTTTCCATGATGTACATTATAATATTTATTATTGCCAACGAATCATATTTATTCCTAGAACCTAAATCTTTTATTTAATAATATCCCTTTTCTGATTATAACTAGTCTAACAAGTAACAATTCTCTACATGTGGTCAACATAGTTTCTGATAGAGGGATGCAATAACATTATTGAGGATAATATAACTTCTAAGATGAATAAAACTTTCCAAATTTAAAAGGGTTTTTTAAACTTTAAACTCATCACTTCAATCCAAAATAAATTAAGAAGATTAAAAATCCGGATGTATTTGCGAGTCTTCAATTAGTTTTATTAGTATTTTCCAATGAAATAAGAAATTTTATTTGGATTAGACGCAGCACCGGTGCTAGAGTTTCAGATGATGTGTGAAAATTGCATATTACCGCCTACGCATTCCATAATAAGAGTATAAAAACGATAAATGCATACATACAAAAACAATATAACTTTATTACTTTTAATTTAATTCATATTTATTATAAAAACATAAAAATCTTAATATATAAGCAAACTATTTTGAAAAAAAAGCTTTTCTGGCTTTCATTCGAGAAAATTTTAATCGCAAAATAACAAATTTCTGTACAATTTTGCCGCCTTTTGTATTTTTCCGTCGTGGCGCCTGCGTGAAAATCACGCATCGTACCTGCCTCACGCCGGGCCTGATTAGGCGCATTTGTTATACTGATTTAGTTTAGTGTTTGATGATGACAATTGAGCTGTCGAAATATAATGCAAAATAAATTTAACAAATTGTGTTTTAATATGATTTATTAATTGTCCATATAAATTAAAATATTTAATTAAAATTATATACAAAAACATAATGCCAGGAGGTACATATACTATATTCAAATACTTTTTGACCGAGGGTTTTTAATTCAGAATCATCCGAGCACTTTGTCTATGAGGCCAAACTATTCGGAGGATATCAATTTTCGATTTGTACCAAATTATTATCCATGTCAAAATGACTTTCACGCAGACGTGGAGCGTGATGTATCGTCATCAAATCGTAACACAATCTCAAGCAATAATACAGTGCCAGAGTCGAATGGAGATGTGACGGAACTCTAAACCGATTGTATAGTATCATGGTCCTTACTTCAATCATGCTCTTTTCAATATTTCTTCTTTAATTTTTCTTTATTTTGATTTTATTACTTTTCAACCGAGATATGTTTATGGTAAATTAATCTAGAGGATTATTCTCTATTAACACAAGTTTCCTTGAAACTGCGATTAATTCGCCGAATTACTGTTGAGATTCTGTAAGATATGGTTTTCTTGTAATATGCAGCAATGTACAGCGACTTATGCGAGATGTGAAAGTTTAATGTGAATTGTTAATAAAGGATTATTACAGCGTCGGAGTTATTGCATGAATATTGAAGAATATAATTATTTTTATAATTATTATTCATATTTCATAATATGCATCATTAACGTACATTAAATGTTATAAGAACACTGTAATAAGTATTAAGGTATAATTTGAAATTTAGTATTCCAATATTATTTACTTCTATGAGTCTCACTACGTATTATGATTTCCGAAAGAATCCTCGTCTATAGGATGCCTATATATATTATAAGAACTTCTTTCAATTTTCACTTCTGATTTCTTTTAAATTGACATTGAGTAATTAAAAATTTGACAATGAATTAGTAAAGATATCGATGTTTTTTTTATCTTCACAAATTATCGGCACAGCCTTTTTTTTCAAATTTCACTTGAAAAAGGCAGTGCCGAAAATACGTGAGTATTACTGATTTATAGTCTTCAAGCTCTCTTTTTAATAAATTCAATATATATATTTTTAGTAATTTTTTCTTTTGAAGTGACAAATTCTTGTCTGAAGTGGAGAGTTTTTAAGTATTTTTTAAAAGACTTGCACCATTCTTATGTACAGGATCCTGTCCCTGATATAATATAAAGTAGATTTTCTTAAGGTATAGATTTTAAAGGAATTACATTCATATATTTAATAAGATGTATAAATAAAATGTATTTACCTTACATATATTGAAAATAAAATTTCCAGAAGAATGGATTCAATCAGTAGCGTAGGCAGGACTTTCCAAAGTAGGCGGGGGTCACAGAACTTTACTTTTAATAATATTGTAATCAATTCTTCATAGGAAACATCAGCCGGTCCGATAATCACTTTCATTGCTCTTTTCGTTGATTTTATTAGAAATTCAAATATTTAGAGATTTTGGTACCAATGACCATTTTGACTTGAAAACTTTTAGGAATATTGCTTTAAAATATTATGTGAAGATAGTTTATTCAAGTTCTAATCATCATTAATCGAATGGATAAATTGAAAAACGATTCTAAACACTGAGATATTATATTGCTTGTTGTTTGGAAGGTAAAAAATTTAAAACATGGGTACTATCAGTACTTCATATAATTTGCTATGAATTCAACAATTAAATCAAGGATAAAAGTCAGTTGGGTTGAATTAGTTTAAGTAACAAAATTGTGCAAAGGGCGTTTTATTATTAGTATGTAGATATAGGC
>CAUHTR010007844.1:73272-132043 GCA_959609185.1 Schmidtea polychroa
ATATATCTCCATTGTCAGCAGTGCGTGCGTATGTAGGCATGTATCTAATCAAAATGTTCATCATTCTATCACAAAAAAATGAAAATGTAATGAGATTTACTGAACGCTTTGGTAACTATGAGAGTAATAAAATCAACTTGTCCAAGAAATCTATTGTCAGTGTCATAGTAATTTAATTACTTTTGGCTACTTGATCTTGACAATTAAATTCTTAGGAATCAGAAATAAATTCCAAATTGTGATTTTAAAACGATTTCACGACCTTCACTTCATTAGCAGTTGTCTGTTTAATTGTTGGCATATTTCATGGCTCGGAGCCGAGCGGAACTGGAATTTTAAAAAAAACGAGGTTGGCCTTGAAGTATGGAAAGAAGAAATGGACCATCATATTGAATATCATTTTCGTTTCTTCTATGTGGTTCTCGTCTTACTAGTACCTCCTCCCCCACTTCAAAATGTCGTTTAATTCTTTTGACTTTTTCAAATGTTCTCATCTTTTGAGCAGCTTGCTTGTTATTCTTTTGTGCTTCTTCCGAAATATCGTGTACTTGATGTTTGAGTCTAGAATTAGCGTGTAACGTTATTTTCCGTCCATATACTATCTCAAATGGTGAATATTTTGTAGAACTTTGATAAGTTGCATTTATACTGAATTCAATTCGAGGCAGCAGTTCGTGCCACTGTTTTTCAGCACAGCCCCCTTTCATCGTAGTCACAAGTAAATCTCGCATTGTTCTGATAGCTCTTTCCACTAAGCCATTCGACTGATGTTGATATGGCGAGGCGAATTCTTGCTTTATTCCAAGTTGTTCTAATTTTTCCTTAAAATATTTGCTTTCAAAATTTCGCCCTCTGTCTGTCAATATACTTTGAGGTTTACCATATTTGTAAATCCAATTGTTCATTAGCGTCTTCAAAATAGTTCTTTCATCTTGGTTTGCTGTAGCCGTTAAACTTACTAATTTGCTAAACCTATCAATAATAACGATAACATACTTTTTGTCGGTTGAAGTTCTCTCCATGAAAGCAACATCCATCACAATCTGTTCTAGAAATTCAGAACTTTCGTGTGGAATTAAAATTTCCTTTGTCCTCCCTTGGTCTATTTTCCGTCTTGCACATGTGACACATCGTTTTACTATCTCTTTAACGGTTTCTTGCATTTTCGGCCAGAAAAAATTCCCTTCTAAATAATGAAACAGTTTCTTAATTCCAACGTGACATAAATCTTCATGTATTTGAATCACTAGTTTAGATTGATAGCTTTTTGGGATTATCACTAGATCTTTTTTATCTGATTCCAATACAAGCATATCATCCGATATCTTTAACCGATCTTTATATCTGAATAAAAAACTATTTAGAAACGATTCCTTCCGAAAATCTATCTGATTCTTAAGAATTTCCATCACTTCCTGGAACAATTTATCTTTCTTCTGTTCTTCCATAATTTCTAACATTGTCTGTGTTTTTTGTATCAAATTGATATATCTTACTCTTGACCTTTCTTGTTTATGTTGTACATGTGCTGTCTGACACTGTGCACATAAACTACCCTCGATCCTTGATAATCCATCTGCGTTTGCATGTTCTTCACCTTTCCGGTATTTCAATTGGAAATCGTATTCCGATAGATTAGCCATCCATGTCTGAAATTGTGGACTTATCGCTTTTTATTCGTGTTCATAAATACTAAAGCTTTGTGATCTGTTCGAGCCACGAATTCTTTCCCGTATAAATACTGTCTAAAATATAAAACATATTCATGCAATGCCAATAACTCTTTCCTTGTTACGCAGTATCCCTTTTCATGGGCCGTCAGATTTCTTGAACCGTATGCGATAACTATTTCTGAACCGTCTTCTTTTATTTGACTTAAGACTGCTCCAATAGCTTCAAAACTGGCATCAGTATCCAATATAAATTTACGGTCTATACGAGGAAAATCAAGAATAGGTGCTTGTGTTAAGGCTTCTTTAAGTTGTTTAAAACTGTTTTCACAATTTTCTGACCATTCGATTGTTTTATCACAACTTGACGCTGCTGCATGTAGGGGTGCTGCTATTTTAGCATAATCTTTGACAAATCGTCTATAGTAATTTGTCAAACCTAGAAAAGATCGAAGTTGTTTAGCACACTGTGGTTTCGTCGCTTCTGTAATTGACTTGATCTTCTCTGAATTTGTCTGTATTCCATCTTCACTGACGGTGTGACCAAGGAATTTTAATTTGATTTTGTAAATTTCGCACTTCTCCGGATTTATTCTTAGTCCTGTTTTTTTTATTCTTTTGAAAACTTCTCGTAATCGCTCATCATGTTCAGACTGGTCCTTGCCATATACCAGAATATCGTCTAAATAAACAATTGCTCCATTAAACAATATACCCTCTAACATCGTGTGCATTAATCGCTGAAATGTTGCTGGAGCCGTTGATAATCCAAATGGAAGTCGATTGAAACAAAATTGACCTTCTTTGGAACTAAAAGCCGTTTTTTCTTGTGCTTCTTCTGCTAATGCAACCTGATAGTATGCTTGTCCAAGATCTAAAGAAGAAAAGAATTTAGATCCTGATAGGTTATCGAGTAATTGGAATATGTTGGGCATAGGAAAAGATTCTCTTTCTGTCATCTTATTCAATTCTCGATAGTCTACGCACATTCTAATTGAGCCGTCTTTCTTTCCTACTACAACCAATGGAGAGCTCCATGGACTTTTACATCGTCTTATAACTCCAGCTTTTGTTAACTCTTTTATCATATCTTCAATTTTCTGTTCTAGATGCATCGGTTGTCGTCTTGGAAATTGCATTGTTGGATTCCCAGATGTATTAATTTCGTGCTCTACGATTCTTGTGAATCCTAAATCAAATCTGGCTGCCATAAATATTGACCCGAATTCATCTAATAATTTGTTAATTGTTGGCAATTCATTTCTTCCCAATTCCTTTTTTGCTTTTTGCCTTCTCTCGTCATCAGTATAATTGCTAATCTTTGTCTCGGATTCGATATTGTTAATTTCCATCAACTGCACTCCAAATGCTTTCAAAGTATCTATCCCACCAATAAAACCTGGAAATATATTTTTAATAACAATTATTTTGATAGTCCTCATCTTATTGTGCCAGTAAACATTTACTTCTGTACATCCCTGTGGTTTTTGAGTTCCTGGAAAAACTCCACATATTTTGATTTCACTGCTGCTTAAACGTGGACTGCCAATTTTATTCCATGTTTCCTCATTCATCACTGTAATTGAAGCTCCAGAATCCCACAACATCTCAATCTCAACATCATTTATCATCATCTTGCTCCATTCTCTTCCATCTGACGTCGCATACCTCATTCCCTCTGTTCTGTCATTCCGATTTTCTTCCTTTACAACCCCATTGACGAAATGTATGCAATAGAGTTCCTCGTGTTTTTTTTCAGTTTCCACATCATGAATTGCATAATCATTAATTGATTCTCTTGTTTCTGCATCATCCGAGTAATTTCTTCCGTTTTCTTCGTCATGCACACAAGCTATCATTTTCTTGTTCTCATAGTTATGTTGGTCTTTCTTTCTTAATAAATAACAATCACGAAAATTATGCCCTCCCTTACCACATATCAAACATTTATCTTTTAGTGGACATTCATATCTTCTGTGCCCATATTCGCCACAGCAAAAACATTGGCCTGACTGTAATTCGCCGTTTCTTGGATCAGGAAGGCCTCTAGATCGATTGTATAATCTCTTGGCAATGTGTTTAAGCGAAACCGTTGGTGTCCTTCTCTGCACATTCCGTTCGACTGCATGATTCATTTCGTTATTTCTGGTATACGAATTATCTGGTAAATTCTCTCTTCTGTAATTTCCTTGGCTTCTTAATACATTGGTGTTACTTCCATTTGTTTCTCTTGTAAACGTTTCTGAATTTCTTCTCCTTGTTGCTTCCGCGTAACTACTCTTCTTTATTACCATAATTTCTTCCGTCTTTTCTTTTGATTCCACTTTTTCGTAAATTTTGGCCAGTTGATTTCGTTCTTCTGCTGTCATCGATGGTTTCATTGTTAGAGCATCCTTTAATCTTCTGTCTCTGACGCGTCCAGTTATAATTTCATTGGCAATCTCATCTACCCTCATTCCTGAATTAATAACTTCACTCACTAATTTCAATACCCTGATTTCGAAGGTTGCATATCTCTCATTTTCCTCTTGTCTAATTGCAGCAAGTTCTTTAATCTTGTCTATAATAGTCAATTTAATTGTAAATGTTTCGGAAAACCACTCTTTAGCTTCTTTATCTGTTGTTTTTTCTGTTTTGAAATTTTTCCACAGTGTAGCCGCTTCATCGCAAAGGAGAAAATCGAATGCTTCTGTCCTCTTCAAATCATTCCTAGCGATCCAATCATCAATTGCCTGTATCCATTTTTCAGCTTCCTTGGTACACCTGCCGTCGTATCTTCTAATTTCCATATCCAAGAGTTCTTGTGCACGTTTCGGTAGTGCGTCTCTTGCAGACTTTTCCCTTCTCCTCGAGTCGTCATTGTGTGAACATTTTCGGCGTGGTCGCCAGTTACAACAATTGGTTCCATCTAAAGATTTATTAATATAAACACAGAGTGATCACTCTTAAATAGTAATGTATATTGCGTAATAACTAACACATTGTATTGAATTACGCAATATACTCTGAACTGTTCACATTTGGTCCTTGGCCTCTAATGTAATATCATTACTTTATTATTATTATTATTATTATTATTATTATTATTATTATTATTAAAGATGTCTTTGTTCATTTTAAATCGATCGCAGCTGGCAATGCAACGTCATTTGCTGATGGAGAAGAAGTTCTCTTTGATATATTGTAAATATTATTATAATAAATATTATTATTTTATTGTTACATTATATTGTTATTTATTGAAATTGGTCCAAATATATATTTTCTTAAAGAAAAAAAATTGATTTTTTTTGGTCGTTTTTTTTTAAATTGTGCGTTAAGGGGTTAATGATTTTATTTAGGCAAATTTTTAGTTATTATTTGGCATCAAATTCATTGATAATTTTTTAGAGTTGATGTTAGCGGGATTTTACTAACATTATTACTAACATTTTTTGTGAATTTCTTGTTAATTGAAAGAATATTTAAAAATTTAAGGTTTTAGTGTTAATTCTAAGACAAATTTAACTATTTTTTTGATAATTTGCTATATTTTATTGACTTGTTAAGGTATATAGTCGGTTGGATTTAGTGAAGGTTCGGTTAAGATGGTAATATATGATTTTTTAAAGGGATATAGTCGTTTGGATGTTTAAAGGGGTAGAAATATTTAGTGAGGAATCGGTTAATGTTTCGAAAATCTCTATTAAAATATTCTTATTGATAAAATATCAAATTTTCAAGGGAAATAGTCAGTATTTAGAAAGGTATATAAAATCTCTGAATTTGTTAAATGTTTTCCTCTATATAAATTATAAATAAATTACCTGAAATTGTTAATTAGTTCCTAAAATAGTTATAAAGAATTGTCCTATGAATTTTTTTCAAAACTATTCCCCAATTATCTTAAATATGTTTCTAGTTAAATAATTGAAATAATTGGTATTACTATCAACTATATAAAAAAATTTGTTATGAATCCTAGAATATTTTAATTAAATGGTACAGCCAAAAAACATGGATTTCTAACTACATTGGTAAATTTGTCTTGAAATATTTTACTTAAGAAATTGCTCTATATTTCAAATAACCATGTATTTTTCACTAAATGGCCTAAAAATTTGCTATCTGGTATCTATTAGCACTTGAGTATACCATTTCAATTCGGTGAATGTTCAATAAGTTGTTTATTAGTTAAACTTTGGTGCTCTGTATTTTAAAATCCAATTATTTTTCAAAATACCTACTTCTTTATTCTCGTCTTGTCTTGATACTGCATTATATCTACTAAATTGATCCATAATTACCAATATATATCTCTTTACATGAATTGTTGTCTTTAAAGGTCCACAAAAATCAATAAAAATCGTCTCAAATAAATTAGAATTATTATGTTTTAAAATAGTTTCTTTCGTTCGTATTATCAATGTTTTTCTTCTTTGGCATTCTTTACAACTGCGGATTACAATCTCAATTTGTTCACATTTATTTTCAAAATCAAATGTTTGTGAAGTATAATCTTGTACTTTCTTCACCACTGTGTGGCATAACGTTTGATGAGTGTGTTCTACGAATTGTCTAATCTTTACCTTTGGTATCCAAATTTTTCTTTTGTTCGCGTTATTACATTGTTGATAATTTCAAATTTGCTTTCTTCTTCTTTCCGTATTTTTTCTTTTATATCAGCAATCTCTATAGAGTCCTTTTGCCACATGGAACCAACATCTCCTAGCATCAACACTAGGATTCTTGTCTTCAACCTGCCTTTCTTTGGTTCTTCGTGTATTGTTTGGAACTGTATGCATGTGTCACATTCATTCCGTGATAAAACATCGACATTAACATGTAATTCGCCTTTCCTGTGCTCTAAATCAATATACAAACCACTAAAACGGTTAATCCAAGTCTAAAGCCGTGGTGTAATAGGTTTCTTGGTTTAAAGCATAAATGTTATTGTCTTGTGATCCGTTCGGAGTCTAAATCGCTTCCCATATAAATAATGTTTAAAATGTAAAGTAAAATAATAAATTGCAAGTGTTGAGGTTTTAAGACTAAATTATTAAATTATATCAAATTGAATAGTTCCGAATAAAAAGAAAACCGAAATTGAACGAAAAAGAATGGCAGGCAAGCAGAGAAGTAATAGCAAAGAAAAATATGATAAAAACAGAACTATAAAAGGGTACAATAAGACACGAAATGGAAAAATGCGCAAACCTGAGCAAGTGGGATAAAATGAAATGTTATCGAAATTGAAGCTGGAAAATGGGAGAGGGGTAGATTAGGGGATGGTGAAGAAGACAGTGAGCAAGAAATTGTTAGATGTTTAGAAAATGTCGTAAAACAGGCAAATATGAGAAAACACAAAATATTAATTAATTAATTAATTGCCTAATGGGAAACCTGAGCTAAAGGGAAATCCGAGCCAATGGAGAACCCGAGCGCGGCAATTTGAAACAACTTTTGGAACAACTTCTCGAGTAACATAGAATTCTATTGGTTTTGAAATACCCCCTAAAATTACAGTTATATTTATCTTTCCCTTTACAGTTATTCCACTGCCGTTTGCACATTTCACTTCAATATCACATTTCTCCAATCTTCAAACCTTTCCAAATCTTTTATAAATCTCGTACTCTAAAACACTAATCTTTGCCACAGTATCAAGTGCACACATTGCTTTTTCTTTATTTATTGTAATTTCAACACGGGGGTTCCTTCTATATGGTTATAATTAATTATAAATTGTTTTAGGATTTTCCACTTTTATATTGCAAGTATTCAAACTTTTAACATTACTAGAGTGATATGGTTTAAAAATTAATTTATTTTCATTTAAATTATATAAATCATAAATATTATTATAATTTACACTGTCAGAAATCCATCTGATGCTGCACAAGTTGAACATTAATGCAATGATCCGAAATCTCCAAGTATGCTTGGTGTATACTATATCGAATGCCATTCTCGGTATTTCCACTAGCTAAGTATGAATCAGAGGTCACAACAGGTACCCGTACCCTACCCGTACCCGACGGGTACAGGTAGGGTACGGGTAAAGTTTTTAAGAGTTGACAGTAGGGTAGGGTTCGGGTTACATCTGTTTACCCGAAAATTATTCTGTTTTATATCATTTTATATCAGCGATTCTCAACCTGGGGCCATATGGCCCCCCTGGGGGCCACAAAATTTTCAAGGGGGCCACAGGGCAAAAATAAACTTTTGGGGAGCCATAGCAAACTCTAGGGGGCCACAGCTAAAGCAAAATAATAAAATATTATATTTAAATTATATTGAAAAAATTGAGCCAGAAAGATTTAGTTGTCACACCATTGCATATAATTAAATATAATAATTCTAATACATACAGGTAATATAATATTAAATATATTTGTTTCTTTTGACTGTGCGTTTGCATTGCGTAAACAAAGACATGTTGAATCTTGCACGTGTTCACAAAGCGCATTCTTGTTACTGTTAGTTGGGTTTTGACACGTATTGAGTGGAGACGTGGAACAATTCGATCTTTCGAAAGTGAATTGTAATTTTCTACAAATTGTAAGTTTTTATAAATTTGCGATTTTATCTTTATTATAATGTTCTTATTACATATGTATGCATATGTAATTGAAGACCAATGAGATTTTTTAAATCACTTTAACAGCAAATTTTATTAACATAAAAATATTTTTTTAGATAACCATGAGTAGTGAGACTAAAAAAAAAATGTCGACAATATTCCATCGATTATCTCGTGTATGGGTTTATTCAATCGACAGTAGATATTAAAAAGCCTATGTGTTTATTGTGTATGGTTGTATTATGAAACGAAAGTATACGACCATGCAAATTAAGAAAACATTTAGAAACTACACATGAAGACAAAAAAGACAAGCCAGTTGAATTTTCTAAAAAACTTCGAGATGGTTTTCGATCAAGAAAAACAATTTTACAAGTATTTAATGAAAGGTCATCGATGATTGACAATGGATTAATTGCTTCTTATGAGATTTTGCAGTTAATTGCAAAAGTTAGAAGAGAACATACTATTGCTGAATCTTTGGTTTTGCCATCAGTGTCTATTGTTATTTCAAGGGTCATGAATCAGAACCCAAATGCAATTACTCAAGTCACTCCTTTGAGCAATTCTTCAGTATCGAGGCGTATCGATAAAAATGCAGATGATGTGGAAAAACCACTAATTGCTCATTTGCAAGTTAAGAAGTTTGCCCTACAATTAGATGAATCTTCTATACGTGATAGTGAAGCTCTATTAATGGCGTATGTTAGATTTCAAGATAATGACAAGTTTATTGAAGAAATGCTCTTTGCCAGAAAACTTAAAACTGACACAAAAGGTGAAAAGATATATCAAGAAGTTAAAAAAATTTTTATGGAGAAAAATATCCCGCTTGAAAATATACTAGCATGCGCAACCGATGGGGCTGCTTCAATGGTTGGTAAATATCGAGGATTTATCACATATCTGAAGAATGATGTGCCAAATATTTTTTGTATACATTCCGTAATTCATCGTCAACATTTGGTTGCAAAAAGGTTAGGAGGGCATTTACATGAGTCTCATAATATTGTAATAAAAACAATAAATTTCATTAAATCAAGTCCACTTCGAGATCGCCTCTTCCGACTACTATGTGAAGAAAATGAGGAAGGCTTTGAGCGCCTCCTATTACACACAGAAGTTCGGTTGTTATCGAAGGGTAATAGTTTAAAACGGTTTGTTATGCTTTGGAATAGTATTATATCTTTTATGAAATATGCAGAATTCGGAGAGGAGCTGGTTAGTGTAAAATGTGACATATTTTATTTATCAGATATATTTGAAAAACTTAATTTATTAAACAAACAGTTACAAGGAAAAAATTGTAATCTCATAACGTGTAAAAAAGTAATTAATGCTTTTTTGGGAAAGCTGAATCTTTTCATAACGAATATTGGTCGTCGTGAGTTAGCGCAATTTTCATCATTGGCCACAATTTTAAATGAAATACAAGATGATGATTTGGAAATATATATTAATCATTTGAAACAGCTTCGTGAGGATATGCGAGTTAGATTTATTGATATTATTAATTTAAATATTCCATATTGGGTAATTGATCCATTTAGTGTGAATGCAGCTGATATCAATATCGAACTGCAAGAAAGTCTTGTGGACTTGCAAAGTGATATGAATGCTCAAGTTAGATTTAAATTAAATAAAGATAATTTCTGGATCAGCAATGAAATAGCCAGTACATTTCCACAGTTATGGGAGAAGCTAGGTTATATTTCATTGCATTTCCCACATCTTATTTGGTTGAATCTGGATTTAGTCGAGTTATGCATCTCCTCTCAAAAGCACGTAACCGTCTTGATGTTGTGCAAAGAGGCGATCTGCGTATGTCGCTAACAACATTGAAGCCCGAAATTAATAAACTCGCTAAATTGCATCAAGCACAAGGATCACACTAAATAAAGAAAACGATCAATTTCTTTACATAATTTGTTGAAAAAATATGTATGTTTTATATATGTACACGTTTATTAAAAATATGTTTTGGAATTTTTAAATAAAGTTTTATTTTTAATATCTACTTTTTCGAACAAATTTTAGAGATGTGGGGGCCACACCAAAAAGAAAATCTCAAAAGGAGGCCACAGGCCAAAAAAGGTTGAGAAACACTGTTTTATATCATAAAAATAGATGGCGCGAGTGCACAGTGCACACGCAAGCATAAATCACGTGAACACTGAAATCTAATTGGTTCAAAATTTTGTGCAAGCCGCTTGCCGAAAGCAGATTCTGTCGTGTTAAATTTACGAATTCTATATTTAATAAGTTTAAAACCTATTAAATGACTCAAACTATTAATTCAACTAAAGAGTATATTAAAGTTGAATTATCTAAATGCGATGATTCTTGCAAAGCGTTAGAGCTAAGAAAGAATTGTAATACGAAGAAAAGCGCTTCCGAATGTTGGAAGACGTTTTTATTTGTGTATGAGAAGTATTCGAATGCTCTTCTAGAGTTTTATAGTAACAACTTTGTTGTCTGCAATTATTGTCAAGCTGTGTTTACTTACAAATCATCACTTGGCACATCAACGATCAACAAACATGCGAAATCTTGCAAATCTGGAGCAATAGCGGCATCAAGTCAGACCGGCGCAATGCAACAATATTTACAAAAAGGCAACGCAAGATCTGGAGACAAAACAAAAGTAGCTATGGCAGCAGCGCTAATGTGTGCAAAAGACAGCACCATTTTCTCAATTAAGCGATTCCGAATTTCAGCAACTATGTAAGGTGATATTGGAAATTGGGGTGACTCTAAGCAGGCCTGTGGACATTGCTGATCTAATGCCTAGTCCAAACACTGTCAAGAATTATGTTATTGATATGGCAGTACAAGTTAGAGAACTTGTTAAAGCTAAATGTAAGCAGCATTTTGATGATAATATTGCTGCTGGATTTACAGATGATCTATGGACTGACTCGATTGAAAATGCTCTTTTATGTCAATAACAATTCATTACATCAATTCTGAATATTTATTGAACGCTCGAACTCTTCAGGTTAAAGTATTCCATGCTGAGTCACACACAGCCAATGAAGTGATTAAAGAATTTGAGCAATGTTTAGCTAAACATGGTTGTAATAATTCTTCATTATCAATTGTATGCTCTGAAAGTGGTTCTAATATGGCTGTCATTGGTGGAATTCGTTCTAAATATTCTTGGCTGGCATGTGCTGATCATAAATTTGATACTGTAAATGGAAATCGCTCAACACAATTTTATCGATTTTTTGATTTAGCCCCAGAATTATTTGAATTGATTGACAATTGTAAACCTTTAGTGACATATTTTAAGCAAGCAAATCTTCAAAATTATCTGACTTCGACGCTCAAACAAGAAAACTGCACTCGTTGGAATTCGCTTCTAAGACTACTAGAAAGTATAATTAAAGTTTATCACGAAATTTACGCAATTTTGGAGCCAAGAAGAAAGCAGCTGCTGCTTGCCAAGATTGATAAGAATTTGTTAGAAGATTTAGCTTCTTTTTTATCCGAATTTCAAGTTTCAACTTTGGTATTAGAGCAGTTCAAGACACCAACTTTGCATCTTATTGTTTATGAGAGGTTCAGACTTATAGCTCATTGCAAATCGATTATGGAAGATCCAAAAAAGCCACAAATGCAAAAAATTGCAGAACTTGTACATGAAACAATAAAGTCTAAGTGGAAGCTAGAAGATTTACATGTTTTGGCTGCGTATCTCGATTCCCGTCAAAAAGCAAGATTAGAATCTAAGTTTGAAGTTTCGATCGACACAATTAATAAATGTCAGTCGCAATTACGTTCTTTAATGCAGAAGGTTGGGGAGAGTCAAAGTGGCAGTACGGAAAATGAGCAGATTAACAAGATAGTGCAACAACAAGTTAAACGGCAAAGAACAGTTCACAAGAAAGACATTATTTCACTTGCGGGAAGTTCTTCAGATGATGAGTCAGATCTTGAAGCAGAAATACTAAAAGAACCAAATCTTTTGGAACAAATTGAAACTGAGATAAAGCTTTACTCTCTACTTCGCTTACTAAAGCACGATCGCAGTCGTGAGGATTTTGATATTTTAGAATGGTGGAAGAATGCGAAGAATTTGCCTATCATGGCCAGAGCAGCTANCCTAATATCATGTAAGCAACGCAGCTACAGCCGAACCAAAAAGCCCGTTGTAACCGCAAATAAATTAATTAGAAACATATTTATCACCAAACTAAGTTGGTCACCACGAAGTATCTTCAAGCAGATACACTACACCGTATACACAGTGCAGTCAACCGCCACTCCGGGTTGGTAATCATTTTAGTTCTTGCATTTGCAGGTTGTGAACCTCATATCATAGTATAGATGCCTGATTGGTTGGGTTCGTGTTGAAATTGTCAATAACCGGGGATCTCAATCAGTCCCTCTAAATCATTGATGAAGATTTGAAGACAAATAAAAAAATCATTTGTAAACATGCTAACATGATAATGTGTCGGTATATATATACCTTATTTCTGGTGTGCGAGTTTGTGTGCATGTGTTAGTGCAGGTAAAACAAATCAGAATTATTTTTAATACTAAAATTTTCTATTTTTGATTTTTATAAATTTTCTTGGCGGTTTTTTCGCAATAATTTTTGTTTTATATTTCAAAATTTTATTCTGTAATTATTTTTTGCTAAATTTGCCTCCATGATGGATTTGGGCATTTCCAGAACATTCCTTGTTAAATTTAATCTAATTCTTAATTTTAAATTGTTTTTCTGTAAATTTTTCTTAAAAATTTTATATTTTAATTAAAATATTTATTTTTATAACTTTTATTAGGTTGTTTGGCGGCCATGATGAATTTCGCCATTTTTATGGATTGTTCTGGGTTTTATAATTGAAATTTCCTCTAATTTTGTCTAAATAAGTTTCTTTTTTATTTAATTTTCTCTTTAATTTTTCAAATCGCCATTACTCGGATTTGTTTTCGATTGTTTGTATGTTTTTCTGTTATATCTGAGTAAGATTTTGTGCACTACTTTCTTGTTGGGTTTCATTTTATTTTTATTTGGATGTTTTAATTTTTGTGTGTTGTTTTTTTATTATTATTATTTAATTGGTGTTTTATATGTTTTGATTTTAATTAACTTAGTGCTGAGTTGCAAGTTGTGTACCGACATATTTCAGTCATGAACTTAGTTTTTGGATCTAGAAATCAGTGCTAGTCCAACAATAGCAGCATTTATTATTTAAAACAATTAAGTGATAATTTAAGCCTTTTGCTGCGAATAATGTATTTAATGAAAACACTTTCGACTATAAGATAGTCCTTGTCAATCTATCTTATAGCCGAAAATATTTTCATTAAATACATTATTCGCAGCAGAAGGCTTAAATTATCATTTTATTGTTATTATTATTAGTATTATTATTATTTTCATCATTATCATCATCATTATCACTATTATTGTCAAACAATTACTAAATTTTTGACAGTCAAAAACAACACATGAAACGCCATGAGCCACTATTGTCAAATAATTATTTATTTTGTATGTCATTGGAATATTTGGTGATATCCAGAAACAAATTTCACTTTTTCAATCTCTCATCTTTGATTTATTAATTTTAGAAATAATTTTTTAATATCAGGTTTGTGAAATAATAATAATTCTAGTGATATTTGCGGCGCGGATAATTTCCCCGATGAGAGCGAGTGTCAAAATTCAATTAATGGAAATCGCAACCGAGCGAGCGGTTTAATATTGGCATTTACATCAAATTGCCGAGTTTTACATGATTTTCTCCCGACAACAATTTGCTAATAAAACTTCAAATGCGATTTAATAACTTTTAAGTGGAATTTGTTTTGTTGGATATTAACAATTAATCGCTTCTGGGATTTGTCCTATTTGGGAAATTGTAATGCAGTTTTGCTTTTTTAGATGGATTTCTTTTTGAGAGTTGGATATAAAGATTATAAATTCTTAGCATGAACCCTTTGGACTTTATAGATTTATTATTATTTTTGACTTGAAACAGTGGAGTGGCGAGCATAACTGGCTCCCAAGGCATGATTCTATCTTGGCGTCCTCCTTAAAAACATACAGTAATATAATATATAGAATATACTCGAAAAAAGAATATAATACAAATAATAATTGAATCCTTACCTTAAAATATTCTATAATATATTACGAATAACATGCGTGAGCTGTACGTCAAATTCGTTAAAAAATTAAAAATATATCACTATCTTAGAAAAATTAAGTGTTCAGAAAGAAAGAAGAATGTTTTGTATACGGATATATTTGATTGACTTACTACTACATATTTTATCAGACAAATCAAGAAAGGAAATAATTAATTATATTGCACTAATTATTAGCTTTAAATATATTTCCCAGAAATCGACCAAAATAAAAATTGAAACTTTCCGGAATGTCTTTTTTAGTCTTTTTTTCATTTACCATTTTGGGAATGATATACTCCTTACTTCCCATTGACTTGAAATTTCGATTTTTATTTGACTTAAGCCAGCAAAAGTTCACATTAAACAGACCAAAGTGGTCATTTTTACAGTTAACATTTATTTTAAATTAATGCTGAATGTAGGACGATTATAATTCTGTGATAACTAGCATTTATATCCTATCAGTTTTGCTGAAGATACCTAAATAATAAATCAAATAATTATTAAATAAAAAAATTATCAAGGGTAAAAACCTGTCTGAAAGTGGAGATGAGTTGTGCCAGAATTCTGAGAAACAAAAAGTGATAAAAAGAAATACGTTACGATTTTCCAAAAAATCTACAGATTTTGTACTGATTTTTAATTCACTTATTTCTTTGTTGTACAAAACAAACAAATACAAACAAATTACCTTTATATATTAAGTGAATTTTATAAGCAAAACGAATAACAATAGATTCAAGTTTAAATTATGGTTCCAGTGTTTAGCTGCTTAACAACCATAATCTAAATTTGTATATAGCAAGTATTTTTGTATTAATCATGTAACAAAACACCAAGATTATTCTTTTATATTTGGAATTTAATTTAAATTATTTTTATATCTTGACCTTTAATTGTTTTACATGAGACTATTTTTGGGCCAAGTCCTAAAAAAACTCCAAGAATTTTTAATTTTGTTTTCTTGTTTAAATTAGCCGTGATTAAGTAATTAAAAGTAAAGTGTCAGCTGAGAAAACTACACAAAACAATTAAAACGCACCAAAAATTTATTTTAAATCAATTATAACATCAATTAAAACAAAAGTAAAAAACAAAATTAAAAATAAGTAAAACATAAGTCATAAAATAATAAAAGCAAGCAGTTACACATGAAACACATTTTAAAACGCATAACAATATAAAATTTATTGCCGAAAAAAGACACACAGCAGCAGAAATTACCACCATATCCATTCGATCACTCAGAAACAAAATGAAAAGAAATACCGTATATACTCGCGTATACCTCGAGAAATTTACGTCGAATTTTCAAGTCAAAATAGCCACTTCAACTTATACGCGGGTCAATAAAAAATTAAGTTAATTTTTCAAGTTTTTTTTAAATCGATCCCAGAAGAAATGATCAAATATTCATTTCTATGGATGGAACTGAAGATGATGCTTTGACGACTAATCAAACAATCACAATTTATTCATCCTGTTAAAAATATTTTATGTCATTATTTTTCAATAAAATTTTTTAATGTTTTTGTTTAATTTTTTACTTCGACTTATACCCGGTGTTTAAATCTAAGACACATCAGAAGAATTTCATTGTAATTAATATCACAAGCTATATTTGTACAAAACCATTTATCGTGTCCAATAACTTGAGATTGAGCCATGATTGAATTTGAAACATTGGATAATTGTTCAACACTTTGGTTAATAAACATTGGGGTTGTGTTGATCTTTTTAAGAGCTCGATTGAATAGAATATCATATCCATAAGTTAGCAAGTTTATCTTTTTATCGCTTTGGGGACATTTCATAAACATCTCTTGGAGTTCCTCTTCTGTCATTTCATGATTTGCAGAAATTAAATCGTTGATTTCCAATCGTTTTGATAAACTTCCATTAATCATTTGCAACGATCTTGTTGAGCCACGATCACATGGACAACTTTCACTGCTGAAAAGACATCTCTTCGCGCCACAGATACAAAACGCATGACTACAACTTTCAAATATTACCTTCGCCATATTGCTCATTGAAATACGACATATCAAACATTCATTATCTTCCATATTTCACCCCAGAACACAAAAATTCCAATCGAGTTCAAATCAATTCATTTAACCCAACAAAACTTAGAATTCAAAATCCATTCAAAATCCAAATCCGCAAATTCAAAAAACCCACATAAATCCCCAGTTCAAACAAAAGCTTCCTCGAACTCTATAAATCAAAAAAATTACAAAAACAACTAATTAATAAAAATTGCGACATACCTCTTGCTCGCGTCTGTGTGCGCACACAATTCAAATCAACAAAGTAAAAAGCGCACACAGACGCGAGATAAACTAATAATTTGACAATTTTACGCGTCTGTGTGCGCACACAACCCAAATAAAAATGTAGACAGAGAACGCACACAGACGCGACAAACTAATAATTTACCACCCGGGTTTCCAATTTAGGACTTAAAAACCTCTTAATATTTCCACTTCGACTTATACGCGGGGTCGACTTATACGCGGGGTCGACTTATATGCGAGTATTTACGGTAGTTTAATTCAAATATAACAAATTAAAACAAATAAATAAAACGGAATGATTGGAATTTGAAATTTAAAGATTATCATTAAAAATGATTACAAAAACACAAGATCGATCCTGATTGATGGGGATAACGTGAAGGTACCTAACTGAAGTAGGGCACATGCCTTCCATCGATAGCCCGCGAACCCATTAGAATATTCGACGATTATAGTGTACAGAGTTACACACACTTCTCGCGAGTATTCACCCATACGACACACTACAAACGTTGATCATTCAACGGGTGTCGTATGGCTAAACAAGTCTGGAGTTGCGTCGGAAACGACACGAACGGGTAAAATGTGGATAACTTGCAACCCATAATTATCTTGATTTTAATGGAAAGGTTTTGTTCAAGGTTAGTAAATAAATTAATAATTCTAGTAGACTTTGAGGACCACCAATTTGGACGTGTTGTGACCATATCGATTTATCATCTTTGTCATTGACGTAAGGCCTTCCATCAACTATCTCGAACCCGTTCAGAGAATATATGAGAGAGTAGTTTTAACTAAAATCTCACCTGTCCCTTAACTCTCCACGACTGTGTGCATCACTAATTTGTTTTGCTGTCGTGTCAAAGTGCTCAAATAGTTTTTATATCCATTTGTTGGGTATTTTGTGCAAGTCGGTGATGGAATTATTCTTTTTGAAATTAAATAAACAACCCAACACAAAAATCTTTATTTGAGACTAATACAGTTACACTTTGGTTACACTTTTTATTAATTCAACCACACTTGATACAATCCTTTTTTGGTCTGCACTTTTCAATACAACTACAAATCTTACGTAGGGATAAATCTTCCAACGGGAGATGTCACTTTCTGGTACGTTCGATTTAAATTATTCAATTGATACTAACTTCAAAGTTTTCTTTGTTAATCTCGCTAAACTTCTTGTTTTCTTTTTCTTCGACCAACTGGCCATTCTGTTTTCTTGCCGGTCGCATTCATACCCATTTTGTAATTAATTTTACTTTGTCAAATTAGTCTGGATCCAACTTCCCTCCGGGCATCCTCTTTTAGCTCTAATTCGCTTTGAGAAATTTGCCCGTCTCATTTGACAGCTCGCTCCAATTTAATTTTAGTCGGCTAATTTAATTGCCTTAACTAATGTGATTGATAATTCAGGTTCTCTCAAATCGCTCGGGTTTTCCATTGTCTCAGGTTTTCTATTAGCTCGGGTTCTCCATTAGTTAATTAATTTTTATTTTTTGTAATTTATTACTTCTAGGGACCTCATTGATTTTATTTTATTGTAGTTGAACTCGTCTCATTATTCGGCATTCACCCATACCAGTTTCCCCCGGAAAATATTCATTTTTAATTTTTGATTTTTTTTAATTAATATTTTATACCTTAAATTATTATTGTGAATTTGGCGTTTTTATTGATTTTTCACTTCATTTTCGTACCTCTCTTGTTGAACCCCAACACATTATTTATATTTAAAAAAATGAGTTAAACAACAATGTTATAGCTTTTTGTGCAAATAATACAAATGCTAATTTTAGAGGAAGACCTAGAGATGGTACGACATTATTATTGTAAACTTTATATATCCAGTATATGTTTGATGTTTGAAGGAGTTTGTGAAACTGCAGAAGTTGAATATAAAAGATTACTTGGATTTAGTAAAACAAGTTGGTTGAAAGAATTTTGAAAACGTATGAACCGTTAAAATCCCTTTTTCTTTCGAAAGATAAATGTCCTAGAATTTTAGAATTATTTTTTAAAAATAAGGCGTCAGAGATTTGGCTAAAATTCATTCATTATCAACCGTCATTATTTAACAATAGCCAAATTAATCTTAGGTGATATAATATTTTTTATTGAAGTATAAAAAATAATTAATGAATTAAAATTTAAATATCGCGAAAGGTTTAAAACTTAGTCTATTCCACTTATGATTCCAAAAGTATTTATTATATTAGCAGGTGTTGTAAAAGGTATATATTTGCTTCAATGATTCAATAACTTTTATAGCAACTGTATAGTTTACCTCTCAATAAGATTACAGAATAGTTTAATGATGTTGGTTTATTTTATTGGATAACTTTAAAGAAGCCAATTTTATGGGCAGATATTCAAAATTATTTAGAAAAAATAAAAGCGAAATTTTTAATTGATGTTATTAAAATTATTGAAAACGATATTTTTGAGTAAATATCGCATATAAAGATATATATTATTGGCTAACAAATAAATTCTTGGAATTCAGAAATGTAGCAGCAGATAAAAAGTAAGTCGCAGTATGTTCAAAATTTAAAATGTGTATTTAAAATACTACAAGTTGTTTTGATGAATTTTATAATATTTTGGTAGATAATTCCGAACGGTTGAAGAAAATTCATTCATGTGAAAAATATACATTCCATTAAAAATATTTCAAACTGAAAACAGATAAAAATGAATGGTTATTGCATTTATAATAAATTGAAATACATTTTAATTTTTTGTAATTAAATAAAATCTTTTATTCCATAAATTATATATTTTGTACCTACTTGTCAAGAAAGTGCCCCTGTGCAAAAAATCTTTCATAATATCATTTATATCGTAAAAGTCCATAATATTGTTTTATATTTATATGATTAACAATGTTGAAAATGAAAATTTATGTTTAAAATAGAAATAAATTAGATAAAATGAGTTGATAATAAATATATTTGTTAAAATATTATGTTTTATTTTTAAATAATAAAGTACTCATGAAAAGAGTATATATATTTTAGTTTTGTTTTAATTTATAAATCTTTTAAATAACCTTAATATATTCAATTAAATTGTAATTAAATAAAATATATTTTGTGTTATGACTTCTGTAGAATTATCTTGGAAAAAATTAGTGAACATAGTTTCCCTTCAACATGATATCGTTAAGCATAAAGATACGATATCTGAAGCTTTTCATCTTTTCCCACCTTCTCGACCTGCTCTATTAGATATTTTTTGTGATATTATCGTAGATAAATATGTTGGGTCTTATATTCACCAACGGAATAACTATACAAATGAATTAGAAGAAATCATAACATCATTGACAAACGAAGTTATTTTTTATACTCAAGATAATAATTAAAATCTTGTATAGGTAAATATCATTCTCGATAAAGAATTTGAATCAAATGATTATGTGCTAACAGCAGTTAATACTAAAGTTTCTCATTACTCAGGCTATGGATTTGTTGTTTATGCATGTCAATGGGTATTACAAGTCCTTGCCAAAATAACAATGAAATATGATCAAATTTTGGCATTTAATGAAACCTTGTCCGTCAGTGATAAATTAAAATGGACTCAAGTACCTGTTATTATAAATCTTCTGGATATTTTATGTAAAACTCTTAAAGTAAGTGAAAATTAAATTGTATAGATATTTATTAAATTTATTTAAATACTTAGTAAAAATTTTCTGTTAATTTCATTTTTGAATTAATGTTAATTAAACTGAATTTTTATTTTAAACATACTAATCTTGGATTGATTTCGAAAGTAATTTAAATTTAATATTTTCTGGTCAAATTAGATAGAAAGTATATTGAGTAGAATATTTATCTATTCGTGTTTTTACACAATTTAATTTTACCCCCCTCCCATATAATTCACCTATGAATATTGTCAAAATAAATATTATGCTCTCAATTTCAGTAAAATGATAGAAAATGGTATTAAAGTAAATAATGGACAGAACAAAAATAAAGAAAATTTGGATTTCAAAGGAAGATTTACAATTTCTTTTCAAAATGAACATCCTAACCCAGGGTTTCTCAAAGTGTGCTCCACGGAGCCCTGGGAATCCGCAAGCTAACTCTAAGGGCTCAGCAGGTGAAAGCTTGAGAACCTCTGGTCTAAGTGTACACTTTGATTATCATACTACTTTTCAAAGCTTCCATTTAACACAAATTATCCTCACTTCATATTTAAACTCCAGTTTGAAATCATTCATCAAATTTTATAAAGAACGTCTCATATACGTTAATGAATTCCAGTATAAAATGGTGCATTTCAAATTTCAAAAAGTAAAATCAAAATATTCAAGTTTATATTTCATTCAATCTACTGAAAAACTGTGTAGGACAAGAATATCATTTAAATGATGAAAAATTAACACCCCACTAAAACGGGTTTTCCATATTCTCGGTGTATTTTGAGTATAAAATGAGCTATTTTTTGTTGACTGCTGATAAATCCTCATATCACACAACTAAAAATAATAGATTTTAATAATTTTTAAATGTATTTTTTAGTATAAAATAAACGCCTCCACGCTGATTGGTTAAAACAGCGGATCTGAAACTTTTTGAGCTGCGGAAATCCAGGGCTCCGCGGAACATACTTTGACAAATCTTGGCTTAGACTATCAGTATAGTTTTGCCATCTTAACGATTCGCTAAAGTGCAAGTGGCAAGGGTTTTGCCAAATTTGTTGAGAATTGATTTTTCCTACAGCTAGTGCAAATTAATGAGGTTTTCAAGTTTAATTTCTATTTTTGCATCAACGTTGTGTGTTGCTTTAAAAGAGGATTAGTTAATTTCTGTTAACAAATTTCTTCATAATCTCGTCCTATTGGCTGTTAAAAACACCCGCTTCATTCTATTTCCAGAAAATGTAATTGATAACACCAAATAAACAACAATTGCTATTTTCATGAATATTCGGATTCCTATTGTATTTCAGTACTTCATCTGTATTTAATCATTGTACTGTACGCTTGCAATTGTCGAAAAGAATTCATGTTCATCACAGGTTACATATAGTTCGTTTTTATTTTGTAACAACGAAGAAAGGTAAGCTTCAATGCCATTCATGTGGAATCCATCTATTTAGGTTCTTTATTTTACCGATTAGTTTCAAATTACCCAAAATCATTTGGATAGTAATTGGTTGGTAAGTTGAAATATATTCATTTCAACTTTCAGCTCGTTACCATCCATATTGATCTCAGGTTGTCCATGTCTCATTTTCAAAATTAGAAGGAATAGAAAGGGACCCTTATTTCTACCTGTCAAACTTCGTATTTTACAGAACTAATTGTTCCGTTAGGTTTGTTGAAATCCAATTTCATTGAAATAGTTCTAAGATATTCTTATTTATGGGAAACCCCAACAAATATCTCAATATATTATCAACAGTGTTTTATTGTATTAATCGATTGAAATAGAGTAAAATGGTTGGACATGAAACTGTGTCGATCATAATGAAAAATGTTGCCCAACATCGAAACCATTTGCTATGGGTGATCAAATTCATCGGGGAAAGACATCCTAGTGGAATAGTTGACAAGATAATCGATTGCATCCTCAGCGAGTTTATTCCGACCCAGGAATATGAGAAAGTAAAATGAGTTGTTTTTTTGGTTAAATTTTTACTGAGTCGCCCAATAGCTTCAATCCTGCATGGTTGTGTTGAGTAGCCTCGGTGCCCACCATGCACGACAGTTACAATCAGCTTTGTATAAAAAATTAAAGGCTGCCATCGAAGGCTCATTTGAAAATGTCCCAAAACAAAAAATAGTCAACTACCAGACTTTAATATACTTTACTCTGCTTCTAGCGTCCCGGAGTGACGTTTTCGAGCTGACCAATGCCTCGATTTCGATGATTGGGCGCATCATCTGTCAATTCACACCGAAACAGCTCGAACAGTTTTTCTTACATCAGAATTTCGGAGACAATATTTTGCGCAGTTACTACCACATGACGCTAAATATCCTGCTGAATTCCCATGGTATATTGAATTGATTTCCTATAGACTGAACAACATCTTTACTGTCTCTGTTAGATCTTGAGATAGGCCGCGTCCTCGAGTTTATGATTCACCACACCCACTCGACAATCACTGGTCGGGCTGGCGTGACTTGTTGCAGCTCTAACTTCAGTCAGATGTGCATGAACATCATAGCCAATGTGTCCGTAAAGTTGCTAATACAATGCCATTCAGCTGGGCTTTCTAAACCCTCTAACAATCGCACGATGGCACTCGCTATTTTAAATTACGTCATGCAACATCTGGAATTCTGGATCCAGAAAGTAGTTAAGGATGGGTCATGTGTAGCGTCTAAGCTGCTCTCATGTCTTGTTCTCAATGATTTCAAATCGATAGGAGACGATTTGCTTTGTTAGTTTTATTACTTAATCAATAATAATAATAATAATAATAATTATAACTCAAAACAAAAGTAATAAAATACATTATTGCAAGGGTGAATTTTGCTTTTATACGGTTAATATATTTAGTGCCCCATTTAAAAATATAAAAGTTAATTGTATATTTGTGTTAACACATTATTTTTTAATCTCCTTTATTTCAATGTTATTTTTTCAGAGCAAATTTCGATTCAATACTTTATGAGTCTTCGTATTAAATTTTAAAATAAATTACTGAATTAATACCAGAAATTAAATGTAAATAAACAAAATTGTTTTTTGGAATGCAAGGGTTCAAATAAATAAGGAAACTTACATATTCATTAAAAATTCATGATAGCAATGTATTTTTAATCGCTATATTTATTCTTTTTCGTTTCTTCATCATTGCTTGCTCTTTTTCGTTTTTCATTTTTTTGTTATTATTTATCTAATATTATTTTTGTCTTATTTTGTGAAAAATATGTAATAAGTTAAATCAGAAATTTTCCAAAAATTTTCAATCCTTTAATATTATTAATTTTATTATTATTTTTTATTTATTATTGTTATAATATTATTTTTATTATTCATTATTATTATTACTTTTTTATTATTTGTATTAATATTATTAATATTATTATATTACTATTTTATTATTATCATCAATATTATTTATTATTATTTTTTATTTATTTTTTAATATTATTATATTATTTTATTATTTTTATATTAATCATTATTTTATTTATTTATTCTTTTATTAATATTATTATATTATAAATATTATTATATTACTATTTTATTATTATCATCAATATTATTTATTATTATTTTTTTATTTATTTATTTTTTAATATTATTATATTATTTTATTATTTGTATATTAATCATTATTTTATTTATTTATTCTTTTATTAATATTATTATATTATAAATATTATTATATTACTATTTTATTATTATCATCAATATTATTTATTATTATTTTATTATTTTTTTTAATATTATTATATTAATATTACTATTTTATTATTATCATCAATGTTATTTATTATTATTTTTTTATTTTTTTTTAATTATATTATTATATTACTATTTTATTATTATCATCAATATTATTTATTATTATTTATTTATTTATTTTTTAATATTATTATATTATTTTATTATTTGTATATTAATCATTATTTTATTTATTTATTCTTTTATTAATATTATTATATTATAAATATTTTTATATTACTATTTTATTATTTGTATATTAATTATTATTTTATTAATATTATTATATTATCAGTGACTATTGTAACAAACGACCCTCAAACTCCTACCGAAGTAAGTGGTCATAAAAAAGCACTTGTTCTCTTTTTTCGATTGGTTGACGAATTTGAGTCTGTTAGCCATAATATACTGGAAGAAGTGATAACGCGTAGTTTGTGCGTCGCACAATCATATCAACATGCACGTCAAATGCGCTTTTTGTCGACGCTTTATTCTATGATCGTCTACGAGGCTCGTATGCAATCTCAACGCCGACGATTAGCTAGAGCAATAAATTCCAATATCGATTTGCTGCTGTTACTCTGTCGTGACCAACAAATCATTGCCCATTATCAAAATTTCCATTTCTATTCTCTCTAAAATCGATGTATTGAGCGACGAGAAATATTCCGTGCCGATATCATCACCATATCTGTGCAAAACCAATACGAGATTTAAATCGTGGCCGATTTTCGTATCTTGTAGAATCGTACGATGCATCTCCGTTATGCTGTCGATTTTAATAGAATCTCTAAACGATAAAAGTTCGTCTTCTGTCATTCTTATCCGACGTCTTACGGATTTTCTCGTAAACTTCTTGCGCACGACTGATTCCAGACACACCGTCTCTGCTGTACAGATCATTTTCCGAGAATACCTTCGATCCTCATGGGTATATATATCAATACTTTCTAATGGAATCAATATTGATTGATGTTATCTTTACCCAGATCGATACCAACAACCGATTCGTGTTTAAGAAAACCCTAAAACCCGGTTGGTTCAACGGTAAACTGGTGCACGATTATCCCCCAACCGATTCGAAAACTGGGCGATTGAATAACACTAATAAATCCCCGATTGTTAGAAATCGATACAGCCCCATCCAAGAGAAACACTGGGAAGTCCTCATAATGACATTGTGTCATTTTCATCGGCAAAACGATATGAATTCCACTTCAGCTTATCAAGTAATCCAATGGGTAGTTCGACAGTGTCTTAGTCCGTCGTATTATCTTCTCATCAACGCAGATCTCAATACGATACCGAAGGATCTCAACTATATAACAATCGTAATATATTTATCTTTGATTTTCTGGATATCTGTGCTCGCTAATTTGCTTACTTTTTATATTAATCTCTTCTCGATTATTTAGTTCTGGAAACGATTCAATCAGTCGGAATTGTTTTGGAGTCTATTTTATATGCTCTCTCGCAAGGCACCTCAAACATTTCAGCCTCCTTATCAAACTCTGGATGCATTAATGTCAGCTTGTCAACATCTCTGGTCCACGTCTGATTGTCCTAGAAAGAGGCTGATTCGCAACGTTCCCGATAGTGAAATATTTATCAGTGATAGTCAGGATCCGATTATCCTTCATAAACAAGTAATTATTATTAAAAATTTTTGAAAATTTATTTTAATTTAAAAATTTTTTTAAAATTTAAATTTAATATAAAATATTTTAAAATAATAAAATCAATAGATTTTTAAAATTAAAAATAAATTGATTAAAATTATAAGTATGAAATATGTTTCGACAAATCAGAAAATGGCATCAATCAATATCACAAATTTTAATTCAATTATTAATTGTTTTAAAAGTATATAAAAAGTTATCTTTCCTTTAAAGGAAATTGAAATATTTATACTCACTATAAAACAATAAAGGAAATTATTGATCTAATTTATAAAATAATGTCAAGGGAAGCTGATAAACATGGCAAAACCTAAAAATAAAATCTAATTATATTTTACTTATAATTTGTTAGTAAAATATTTAGTTAAATTTTTTCAACATATATTATCTCATAAATGTTTTTATATAATTTTTTGTATATTGTATGTATTGATTGTTGTTTTTTGAATTAAATAATTAATAAAATAATTTAAATTATAAATGCTATAATTTTAGTTATAATTTTTAAAAAAGAATGAAATATTCTTATTAAATAATTTTTTTATATAATTAATAAAATTATATAAAATGTTTTTATATATATTTTTTGTATATTGTATGTATTGATTGTTGTTTGTTAAATTAAATAATTAATAAAAAAAATTTTAAATAATTAAATTAAATTATAAATGCTATAATTTTAAAAATAATATGTAATTTTAATTATAATTTTTAAAAAATAATGAAATGTTCTTATTAAATAAATTTTTTTATATAATTAATAAAATTATATAAAATGTTTTTATATAATTTTTTGTATATTGTATGTATTTATTATTTTTTAAATTAAATAATTAATAAAAAAAATTTTAATTATAATTTTTAAAAAGAATGAAATGTTCTTATTAAATAATTTTTTTTATATAATTAATAAAATTATATAAAATGTTTTTATATAATTTTTTGTATATTGTATGTATTGATTGTTGTTTGTAAAATTAAATAATTAATAAAAAGAATTTTGAATTATTAAATTAAATTATTAATGCTATAATTTTAAAAATAATATATAATTTTAATTATAATTTTTAAAAAAGAATGAAATGTTCTTGTTATATAAATTATTTTTTTTAAATAAATAAATTTGTTTAAAATCCTTAATTTATATAGTTATTATATCCCACATGATGAAAACTATCGAAATATATCGTGAAAAGAATGTTTGACTGGTGTTATCTTATAATCCTAAATACACCCATTCATTGCTTAAGAAAAAAGAAAAAAATAAAATTTTAATGCTGATAAAACGAGTCTCATTTAGAAGAAAAACAAACATATCCCATATTTTCCATACATTTTTAGTCTCGCTTTACACGATAATTCAACAGAACTTATCTAACGTGTTAAGCGAGGGATGAGTGTAAACAGGGCCGGCGGTGTGATTAGCGGGGCCTCGTGAAAATATTATATTCTCTAAAGAAGAAATAATACATGAACATCGTTTTATCAATTTATTTAATGAAATATTTATTTATTCAATATATTCAATAATATCAATACATAGACATAATTATTTTTATTCTTATTTCGTATTAACTTTTTTTAATGCTAATTCCTCGATAATATCATCAAAATGTATCTGTTTTGTTACTTCCTGCTCTGTTGACAACATAGCCACCCCCTTTAACCTATCTTGTTGCATGGGAATTTTTAATTAACTTTAATTTGGAAAAACTGCTTAATGCTTATAATAAAATGCTTATAAATGCAGGGAAAGACCTACATTAACATCCGACATATAAAAAACGTTGCATTTGATGTCAAAAACCTGCCCTAGCTACTAATAATAGTTAGAAATATGAAAGTGCGGGGCCTCCGGAAAATCCCCGAAGTCCCAACCTCTGAGCCGGCTGCAGTGGCGTAACTAGGGGGGACATTTGTCCCCGGGCGCCAAAATTAGGGAAGCCAATTTGGAACAAAAATTAAGTAATAAATTATTCTTAAGATCTAAGAGATTAATATATTTTTTATTACTTCATTAGTTTCTTAGAATAGATGTGCGTGCATTCAGTTATTTGCAATATTTACTTATATTCAAACACGGCTGGACGATTTAGCTCTTCTTAGCATAGAAAGAGAAATGTTTGAAAAAATTGATTTTAATGAGATTATAGATATTTTTGCCACGACAAAAGCCAGAAGAATTAATATTTAATTTTAAACTGTATTTTGTCTAAGTCAATAAATATTATTTATACGCTTATTAAAATCTGTTAAACCTGTTTCGTTATTCGTCATTAATATTCTTTAAAAAAATATATATATATATAAGGGGGCGCTAATTTCTCAGTTGCCCCCAGGCGCAAGAACCTCACGGTACGCCACTGGCCGGCTGTGAGTGTAAATCAAATTATTTAATAAGAAATTATAAAATATCGAATAATAAAGTTCAAAAAGTTGCGAAGCCTAAATTAAAGTTATACAATCAATTTCCATCTCCGCAAAATCAGACACGCTTTCCTTTGCTTACGGCGTTCATTTTCAACCCTCCATGCAACTAATCGATAGGCAAATTATGTCTAAACTCCTTCTCTTCACATATTTCCATGAAACCCTTTATAAATCTCATTTTATGTTCATTCATTTCTCATTAGCGATTCTACGAATTAATAAACTCAAATTCCAATCTCTACCGCGCAACAGTGTTTCTGTTTGAGTGTCTCTCATCTCAAATGGCTCTGACAGATGAATTGAAACTGATGTTGCCTTATCTCAGTTGTTCAGAGGTGCAAACCATTCTATTTCACTTGGCCTATATTTGGAACAAGAAGGTCCATAAGCAGCCTACAGTGCAGGCACCGGTGAATGAAATCGATGCCGATGGGAATGTTGTATCAGTTTCCATGGTGCCAATCGAAGATATCCAACCGAAAAACACATTCTCCTGGGAAACTTTACTGCCGGCACTTGTGCACGCAAGAATTCATTTCAAATCACTTTACGATCAATTTTGTCGATTGTTATTTATATCTTGTGAATAAAATTTTGTCATTAATAAATTTTTGTTTGTAATTTCTTCATATTTGATTGGTTTGTCAATATATCTTTTTATTGGCTGATTGGCATGTTTGTATTTTCATTGTTGTTTTTCAGGTTGTTTTCTTTATATTTTTCAGCTTTGGTGATCCTGTTGGTGATCCAGGAATTCCAAAACATTTAAAAGATATTTTTGGATATTTTATGACCTTTAATTCTTAGATTTTTGTTCACTAGGTTGACCTTTTCCATTGAAGTTCGAAACAAGCAAATTCTATCGTCGATTGCTTTTCACTCTTTCTAAGTGAATTCCCATTTATTGTATTTTCGTTCAATGGGGCAATGATTAAATCACTAAAAGAACATTTCATACCACGCTTCATCGATTTTATCTTTGTATTCACTGAAGTTAACTATATGCATTGCTATCAAAATGGGTTAATTTTTTCAAGTCGAAAATTGATTGTCAAGAGATTGACAAGGACTATCTTATAGTCGAAAATTCTTTCATTAAATACATTATTTGCAGCAAAAGGCTTAAATTATCATTTTATTGTTTTAGAATAAATGCTGCTACCAGGAAATCATCATTTTATATTATTATTATTATTGTCATTTAAAGCAGGGGCTCAAACTGGCCTGCGGGCCGCATTAGACTAGTATCATGAGCCGGCGGGCCGCAACATAAATAATTGATTTTTCAGAACATGTGGAGTCTGAAACACCGACGTTAATATTTATTTAATTAAAAACTCAACAAAACTATAAAACATTTTTTTATTATTAATAATAATAATAATAATAAAATTTGAAGAAAATATGGTAACATTTGAATGCTTTAAGTTGGTCACACATGTTTGTAATGATTTGATCCTTTCCTTGCAGTTTCAAATTTAAATCGGATAAGTGTTTCGTTATATCAACCATAAAACATAAATCTTGCCGCCACACTGTATCAGAAAACAAGGCGATGTCTTGTTTTTTTGATGTTAAAAACTGACATATTTCGTCTTTCAAATCCCAAAATTGTTTGAGAACCTTGGAGCAGGATAACCAACGTACCTCGGTATAGTACGACAAGCCAGAATTTATTTTCGCACCCTAACTAGATTTTTGGGGTTCGTTTCCTTAATTTTTTGTTTAATGGGCGATAAAAACTAAATGTAACAGTTATAAGTGATTACATAGAAAATTTTATTTTTAAGTTTTGTTTTGTTTTTTTGTACTGATATATCAAGTGGGCTGCAAAGTTATACGCAAGTTTGACATATCTGATTTAAAGCAATCAAATTTCAAAGAGTTACAAAAGTAAAAAAATTTCAACAAATTTTCGATTAATTGTGATTAATAAAGCACCAAAAAAATCCAGAAAGAAATACGATCCACAGAACACCACAAATGGCAAGGAGCATAACAATCCAGCATATGAGAAAATCGTAAATTTTATTAATTTAAATTTAAAAATAATTTTTTTTATAAAATTTTTCCGTAAATGTTCTAAAAATTTTATTGAAAAGTTTTTTTTAATTTAAAATACAAAAAAACGTTTTGAACGTTTTAAAACGTTTTTTATTGTTTTAAAAAATTTTTATTGAAATAAACAATTTTGTTTTAAACTGATTTTTATTGATTCTTAAAATGATATTTTTGCATAAGTAGTCTATTAACGATAGGCGTCGATTTCAACAAATGTTAAAGCTAGGTAAGGGTAGGAAAGAGCCATTTGTTGATACAAATTTTAAGACTCCACGTGTTCTATGTAATTACTGTGGCTCTAATGTTGCTTCTGTGGTGACAAATATGAAGACTCACATTTCCAATTGTAGCAAGACACCACGTAGTGTAGTTTGACAATTCCAACGATATTCAAGATTCACTTTTGTTTGGAGATAACAATTAATCTATTTTTTAATTTACAATTTGAAAATAAAAATGATATTTCAATTATATTTTTTTATTTTATTAAATTTACTTTAATTTGAAACGTTTTTTATAAAAAACAGTTTTATTAAAAAACGTTTTTTAAACGTTTTATTTTAAATTCAAAAAAAAACGAACGTTTCAATAAAAAATTTAGATGTCTTTGGGTATTAATAAATTATTTGTTAATTAATTACTTTAAAAATAATAGAACTCACGTTGTATCAAAATAAATCCAAATTTTAAAAATCTTGCAAAAATTTAATTATAAATAATTTATAATGGAAAATGTTGAAAAAAAGTAATATTTAAGAACTTGATTGTGTAAATCAAAATTCAAGTTTTAAAATCTACTTAAAATTAAAAATCTTACTTGGAAGCCATTTCTAAAATTACTAAAATAAATAAACTTATAAATTAACTCCATTTCATCACAAATAGTGAGTTACCTATAATTGGTGTACATACCAATCTATATTATAGATGCTTTCATTTTCGTGCAAACAGGTGTATCAACATTTTTGCAGAGCGTACATTCTTGAGAAAATAGAAATCGTAATTTAGTTAAAAATTTACTTGCAATGACCAATGGCAACCTATTGGATATATCGAATTATGATATTAACTATCTCATGTGCAGTTTTGCGATTGCATAAAAGCACAAACAAACATAAAAGTGGAAAAAATTCAAATCCGAAGCAGGTAAAATTCAAAAATGTAAATTAACCCTTTAATGGACAATGACGCGTATAGCCGTCATGATGTCTATTCTGGGAACAGCAACTAAAAAAGTGCGTCCGCGAAAGTGTTAAGAATAAAATTAATTAAAACCAAACTTTCATGAGCGGGTAGCAAATAATAAATTAAATATATTAATTAAAATTTGATGAAGTTTTTAGATAAAATTATTACAAAAATAAAAACTGTGGTGGCCAGATTAAAATTTGTTGAAATATGGATAGAATGCATCAATCAAAAAATTCCAATATCCTTAATTTTTTTAAATTTAACAAATCCAATAAATCACTTGATCTGGTAAAATAAGAAAATTCCTTGACGTAATATCAAATAATTAATTTTCAAAAAATGGAATAATGAATTTAAGAAACAAATGAGGACACGAACGCGATAAGATACAGGTAAGTTTGTATGTTCCTATAATATATATTTATTGATTTTTTTTTAAGATTATAGATAATGTTATATTTCGCAGTTAGGTGTATAAAATGTAAACGCGCACACAGGCGCGAGTAAAGCATCATAAACACACAATACCAGATGCAGCAGCTTTAAAATCGTTTAATTTAACGTGAATTAGATCCGGGTTTGTTGAATATCCTTGGATTTTCAGGGTCACAAACGTTAATGAATTATTTTCAGCTGAGGTGTAAAACAAAATCGAATTGGCAAAATTGTGTACATTTCAAACAAACCTGTTATTATAGATGATTTCATATTTATTACTAAATTTGAAGGTTTTTTGGTTCTAAAAATCTGCTGATTATTCGGACAATTATCTCAAAAATTAATTCTTCGAATGGTATGCCAGTCATAATATTATTTTCACAATTCTTGAATTTCACTGTCCGCATATAAGACTAACTACACAAACTAAATAACTAATTATTTAATGATTCAAAAATATTTGTTAATAATTCTGAATTGGTCAGCGCCGCAAAAATCTATTAGATTGAGGCTTAATTTGAAAATTAGAATCCCTTTAGAGCATTACAACTACTTTTGCTTATTAGATCAATAATTACAGTTTCCGGGAACTACTGATTATGAAACTAATTTCGAACTATAATTAACTGTTAAAATCCTGGGATTTAGTCAATAATTGGTTTATCTACCAAATAGTAAAAAAGCAAAGGCAATAGCAGACAAAAGTGAAAAATACCGAGAAATCTAAAAAATAGAAACTATAAAGAATCAGAAGAACTTATAGAAGCCCCCAGGCGTAGAATTACTATTTTTCTCAAAGCGTCAATCGTTCGATGTGTTTATCCGAGAAATTGACCCTTGAAAAACTTTTTCACTTTATTTAAGAATGTGGATAGGGATTGATCCTATGAACTAATTATATTAAAGAAAATTAACTTTACCATTTGTTTGATTTAGTATTGTTTAATCAAAAATGCACGTGGAGTCAGCAAACTAAATCCCAATGGAACCTTTAATAATAAAAACTCAACAACTGCATTAAATTGGACTCTATCATTGGAAATAATAAGGAAGAGAGTAATAGTATGGATTAAGAGAATGAGAATGATCAAAATGCAATAGTCTACTAGGAAAAAAATTACCAAAAAGCCTAAATGTGTAACATTGAGAAATACGGACATATAACAGCAACCTTATCTTGATTGTTACAATGAATTAGAAATACTAAAGATATACTAATTTTGAAAAGGTACCATCAACCTTCAGTTGTATTTTTTTTAAACAACTGAAATCGTATTTACAAATAATGAGGTAAAAATATTTTGGTAGGAAAAAACCAAACGTCAAGCATACAGTCATAATTTGATTACAGATAAAGGTAAATTTATAACTTTTATTAACATGTTTAAAATATATTTACAGAAAAATCATCAAAATATTTATCAAATCAACCACGTCTTTGTAAACATTGACAATAATGTTATATTTGTTATTGAATAAATAAAATGTATTGTTATTATTTATTATTTAAAAATAACTGACCGTTACTGGTCTTAGGATTATTAAAAATTAATTAAACATGATATAAAATAATAGGAAGAATTATATATAAAATTAATAATAACTAATTATAATAATACTAATGTAAATATAAATAAATAAAATAATTAAATAAAGAAAGAAAAAATAATAAAAAATAAATAAAAATAATAAAAAATATTTACACAATTTAAAATCCCACTAAAATTTATTTAATCAATATTCATCTTCAAGAAAGGAAAACTATTTAATAGTTAATGTCATTAATTAAGTATTAAGGGGCCAAAAGTGCTCCAGGTAGCATATTATACACTACTGACTTGGGAGTTGTTATTCAATCTAGCGAAGTTAATTTCTTTCAATAGACTGAAAAAAATATCACAAATAACAAAATAACCCTTTATATTATAAAACTAATTTATAAAATCACATTTAAAATTATCAACTGAAAGCTACTGGTGGAAATTAGTATTTCGATTCCAATCTGTGTTTACTTTTATTTGAATATCTAGGAAAGCTTATATTTGCGAGCGGATTGCTCGGCCTTCCTCCGACACCAAACCCGGTATCACTAAATACTTGTTTCAATTGTTCCGTTTCAGCTTGAAACATCAATTTTGATTGCAAAAGTTTTTCTTGTTCAATTCGTATTTTGATAGATGGAGACACTGTCGGTATGATCCAGCTGATGAGTTCCGACAAGAAAAATACGACATGCTTTTAAACAGGTATGTTTAGTACTCAAAAGAAATAATTTATAATGTTTACTTCATATACGATTACAAAAGCCAACCGTGCGGCTAGAATATGCCAATAGACTATGGACACCGAAAATTCCGGATTGGATTCTGCTCCATCTCGAAAATCCCGATATCTGAAAAATATTATTAAAAATACTTTTAAAAAAGTTGAGAAGATTTAAATCAACAAAAGTGATCGAATTAGAAAAGTTGTATTTGAGAAATTTAACACCAACATGATATTAAGACGTTTTACAGAGGATTCGCACACCACCTAATGTAAAGTTTTCGGATTCAAAGAAGTCCAAAGCGGAAAAGGTTTAGATCCTTTGCTAATATTATGGTGATATCTAATCACTCTTTTATCCTACTAAAAAAATTTTAAAATTTAGTTATTTTTACATTTATTAATACATTAGCTAATTAATTCGGCCTCGCTCGGAATTTGAAAAGGTATGGAAAAGAAATTAGAAATTCAAAATATTTAAAAATTTTTTTAATGGAATTATTTTGGTTAGCTATGTTGTAGCGCATGTTTTGCGGATTAGAGTGTAGAGACATACAACTAATTCGAATAAAGATTTTATTCAAATGAAAATTGCAATAAATAATTTATATATCTGCTCCAATAGTCAATATACCAACGAAAGCACGGACACTTGATCTGGAGATTTTATGGAGATTGTTGAAGATCTTGACCATCATCAGAGAGATCATAGCTAATAAAACGAAGGTTTCAGTTTCTTGAATGTCTGACATATTTGCTTTGTTGGTTTTGACGCGATTTAAAATCAATTGGGAAGTTGAATGTTTCATTGTTTTTTTATATTGAATTTGATTTTGGAAAAAAAGTGAGGATTATTTAAACAATGATTTTTAATTTGATTTTAATTTAATAATATATTTTAAGTTCAATTATTAAATTGATAAAATTGGGAGTCAGGGGCACTACGAAGAGATCAGAAATTGCGAAATAATTTGATTTTCTGGGGTTTCCTGCAAAAATAATTTTACACACATATTTTGCCTATTAAGGTCATAGGATATTAATTTTTAGATTTTCGTCCCTTTCCTTGATATGTTTTTCTTATGTTTTTTTTTATTTTAAAATAAAGATTGTTTCTATATTCTGAAATTGTTGCACAGGTTTTCATTATTTTGACTTTAATTGTAGAAAGTGCATTGCAAGGAATAAATCTTTCAAGAGATTTATTTGAAATGGAAAGTAAGGTGTTTTCTTAAATAATAAATTTTTTCTAGTGAGTTCCAAAAAAATAACAAACCCCAAAGAAAGTAATAAAATAACTAAGCCAAAATGAGATTCTAAATCAAGATTCCAATTTTCAATATCAATTTTAATTTTAAAATTTAATTTCAATTTTTAATTAAAGTTATGAATTCAAATTTGATTAGTTAGTTCAGAGGTTCCCAAACTTTCTTCTCTCGTAGATCACTTGCCATGTTTTTCGGTTTTGGTTAGACCTCCTGCTACTGAAAGATTTAAATTTCTAACTGTACTGAAGTATAGTGGGAAAAATAAAAAAAACATGTTAAAGTTTTATACATTTATTAATTAAATTCAAATTCCAAATGAATATAATTAAAATTATGTATCTGTGACATAAAATAACTAAGCAAAAAATAAATGTATTTAATGGGAGTGATGAACTTGGTGCTTTCATAATAAATTTTCAACATTTGGCATCAATTTGGTAAGATTTAATCTCAGATCTCGGTTAATGATGTCCAGTTTGTTTCTTATTTTGTTATGAGATTGGCAACGGCGCTGTAACCCCTTTTCCACTAGGTATGAAGATGGAAAAGCGATTAATAACTTTCTAGCCATATAAGTAACATGTATATCTTTTTCAAGCCAGAATTGCTGATATCCGTTTCTAAGCTGTACCTTAAGTTCTTCGTTAGTGCTTATTCCGATCAGTTCTTCTTGTAATATAACATTAGTTTCTTCAATGTCACCATATGAATTGATTACCCACTGCAGTATTACCATATAAAATGAAATATACTAATATAATTTAATTACTAGGTAAATGAAATAAAATAGTGCACTATAAAATCCCCACTTCACTAGTAATATTACAGTTGCGAAAATAAGTTTGTATACATAACCATAGTAGTGTATTGTTAGTTTGTTTGTTACTTTTTTGCGTAAAAACTAAGTAACAAATCTATGTGATCTGGTGCACAGATTTTGGAGGTCTAGCTAGCTAAAACGTTTACACAGGCTACACGAGCTGCTTATATGAGATTCCCTATCATTGACCCCCATTTTCATTTTATGGACCACTAATTTTTTTTTCGCTGACATGGACCCCTTCCAGGTTCCCGACGACCCATGCGGGTCGATATAGAACACTTTGGGAATCACTGAGCTAGTTAGAATTTTATTCTGAATTCATATCCAAAATTGGATTTTTGCCATTTTTTATTGAAAAATCCAAAAATTGATCAAATTCAAATTTAAAATAGACAGTTTGCGCATTTCGTGTTGTACAGAAAAGCACAACATTACTGGCCTTATAATTATTTAAACGAAGTTTCCCTACATAAAAAAAATTTTATCATAGTTTAAAACAGAAAGATGAAGTTATAACGACATTTTCATTGATTGGATACCTTATATTTAAGAAAACAGACCATCAATCGAGTTGCGTTTTACCGTTTACGTTGATTTGCTCAAGATGTATATCAACTGAAATTTAATTTGGATTTGTAACAAATTTTATGAACTTTAAATTTCCCAAATTTGCTTTTGAATTTGTATTGAGTTTCTAGTCAGATTTCTGTTGAGATTCGTTTTAGCTTGGACCAATGAACTCGCCCACAATGAACTCACTATACCAAAAGAAAAATTTGGATATTTTATTCAACTACCAAAAATTTCTTTGATTAAACATTTACTTGAAAATCTTGAATTTTTATTTTTTAATTGATATATGTAAATTAACCTGTTTTCAAAGATTAGGGATTACCTCGAATTAATGAATATATGAATTGTAGCAGAATTACATCAGATTATGTCCAATTAACTCCGATTTAGTGACGATAACACGAATAGTTGATACACATTACATGTTTAAATACACACGTTAACACATGTTTATTTGGTAGCTCCTACCTGGTAGCCATAAACCTCATTTATCCCAAACTGGGAATTATTAATTTTTAACGAATATTGATCTAATTTTGGAAAATATTTTGTCATTTGACCTAGATTTTGTATTATAAGTATCTCTGTCATATGTATTGGAATTTGGATGTAAATTATGGCGTGCATGGCCAGAGGCATACACCAACTTTCAGAAATATATATTTAATTGAAGATACAGCCAACCTTCATTAATCCGAAAAATTAGAAATCGGTTTCCTTTCGAATTGTGAATTAATTCGGATAATAAAGGAATTTAAAATCTTTATGATCACCAGATTAATGATAAAATTATTAAGAAAAAACAATTAGTTATTTAAAAAATCATCTAAAGTTTTTGTAGAGCTTTTTTTGAATGAATTTCTGTAAATCATCTTTGACTTCTTTTAAATTGCAGATCATGAAGTTTCGGATTAATGAATCAAATTTGACTGGAAACGTTCGAAAATTGACGAAATAAATAAATTTTTTTCGGACTATGAAGTTTTCGGATTATTGAAATTCGGATTAATGAGGGTTGACTGCATACATAAAAAAATATTAAAAAAATTATTTTCAACCGTATCCAAAATTATCGCTTATATTTACAGAGAGACTGGTAAAATGTTCTTTTGATGAATTTATATCATTCTGCCATACTTTCTTGGCATTATTTGCAAAATCCCTTAACATTTCAATCTTCAAGTAATTCTTGTGGTCATAATAATTTGTGAAATATCCTTCAACGTTAATAACCAGTGGAAAAAATGTTGTTAATCTACCAGAACCTCATCTCCAATATTGAATGATATTTTTGTCTGCGTTGTTTCTCGTGTATCTTCTTTTTGTGAAATCGGCGTTTTACTATGAAATTGTTCTCGAGCTATTTGTCTTCAAAATATTACTTCTGCGGGACTTCGCCAATTGATTTCTGTAAATTTGCATTCATGGTAAATTCAATCTCTGGTATGATCTCTGCCCAATCTGTTCTACTTTTTTCTTTTAATGATGCATTTATATAGTCTCTTATTGTCTCTTATCACCATTTGTATTATGGTGGTATGGACTTGAAAAGCATAGTGTAATTCCCATTGATTTTGTAAAATCTTTCATCGTATTAGATTCAAATACTTTTCCACAATCTGTGTGAATTTCCTTTGGTGCTCCAAATCTAAGAATCCATTTTTGTAGTATTGTTTCTATCACCGTTTCCTCATCCTGTTTAGCGATAGCAGTCAGAGAGATATATCTGCTAAATTGATCAATGATTGCGATTATATATCTTTTCTTTCTAAATGTTTTCTGTAATGGGCCATATATATATCAATGTATACTTTCTCCACGGTTCCTCTGCTGTCAGTTTTATTGTCTTGATGATACAATATTTCTTGCTTGATTTGTAACCAGGTCTCTGTAATGTCTTGTTATATTCTGTTCTGGCCTTCTGCATATATCTCTTCTGCAACTATACGAGATTCATGTAACTTCTTGATATTTTTCTTCACTTCAGTTGTTTCTTTGGTGTCACTTAAACACAATTCTCGCTTCAAAGTCTTCTCTGTTGCACAGTGTACCAGCAGATATTCTGTTAAACTTTCCTTGTTTAACTCATGTCCGAATATTTTCTCGTTGTATAGATTTGAAGGTTTCTATAATTTTTTTTTGTAAATAAACGTTTTGAGAAATTAATAGTTAAGTTGTTAATTTTTATTAATTTTTGCCCGCATTTGAACAACCCCTCACCCGAATCCTTGCGTGCTTACTCTATTAACTATCCTAAGCGCTTTGTGCGTAATAAATTCAAGGCCGTGACGTTTATACACGCCTGACGCAAGATATATACATCTATTACACTTTTGTTGAAATTTATTTCGGTGGCGAATGGGTAAAGTGTATACACTACAAGCATTTAACAGACTGAGATTGACTTGAAATCTGGTAATTACCGTTTATGTAGTAAAATAGTTATGGAAAAAATAATGCCGCTTGGAAGCACAATAGTAATTGGAAACAGCATCCATGATTTGTAAAAGAAGTGTATCAGAGAATTATATGGGACATAAAAGACAGATGAAATTAAAAGATCGAGATTTTCTTCATTCATGGAAGATACGAAATTCAATCAAAAGAATGTGGACATATAAATCAAATACTAAATAAGATCCAAACCTGCATATGGTTATGTTTTGAAATATTGGTCTCGGATTAAGGGGAATATTGGCAGGTAGGAAATATGATATGTTGAATACTGACAACGAAAAGTTTACATATCCATTTAGTGTCAAATATTTAGAGTTGTAGTAATAACGGTAAACCAACTGTGGAACTGCACTGGAAGTGTAACTTATTATGAAGGCCTGGAAGCATATTTTAGTAATTAAGTCTTTCTATTGTAACTTACATTGGAAACTACAGAAATAATGGAAATGACCTTTAGGATGTCAAACCATATTCCTATGTCTTGTGCTTGCCTGGCAATTGGTCGTCTCCATTTCGTCAGCATTTTGTAAGCATCAATTCGGATTTCTACTATATTATTAAAAAGAGCAAATAGAGGTGCCAGAGGCATTGCCGCCGCAAACATAGTTACGAATCCATATTGAATGACTAAATATGAAACATATATTATAATTATCTTTCTATAATTTTTCAATCTGTCTTTCTGAAATGCAATTACTGAAATATTAATAAATTTGATTAATTAGTCACTGATAATTAACATTACTATAATTATAGGTTAGACCAGTGGCGGATTTAGATTTTTGTGCCTGGGGGGCGAGGAAAATTTTCAGGGGCGCCACAAATTATGAAGATGGTACTACTTATTTTCGCGAGTATTGAGTGAATACTAATAATATTAAAAAGCATTATATTCAGTAAATTTATTCTAGTAAATTTATTGATGTAACAAACATACAAGTTTTTTTATTATTTAAATTACTTCCTGCGTGATTTCATTGAAGCAAAACGATTTATAGTCGATTCAAAGTCAATGTTCTCAGTCAGTTCGCGTTCTATTGAAATTAATGCTAATCCAGACAGACGTTCGTTTGTCATTGTTGATCGCAAATAATTTTTGATGATTTTCAGTCTACTGAAACTTCTTTCAGCAGTAGCAGATGTAACAGGAAGAGTCAAGTATATTTTATAGAGAATTGCCAAATTGGGAAGTCCTGGTGCCATCTGTTTTTCAACCAAGAAAGGCAGCACCACTTTAAGTTGTAGTTCACAAGATAGTAATGGGCGTATTGATGCATACACGTATTTGAAAGTATCATATTCTAGGATTGCTTCTTCAATATTAATATCGTTTTTGTAAATGTCGCATAAATTTTGAAAAGATTCTTTATTTTCTTCTGATATTTGTGATGGATCAAGACAGGAGAATAAAGTAACAGTGTTATGACCGTTAGACCAGTGGTTCTTAACCCTTTTAAAGTTACAAAGCACTTTTAATTATAAGAAAAGTTTGTGGAGCACCAATATCATAAAATAATCTAATTTGACAATAAAATCATTATGAACATTGCATTATTACAGGCTACAAATAAAACAAAATATGAAAAAATTCATTATAAAATAGCAAATATTTGACAGGTTAGACACTAATTCTCGTAAAATATCTCTTGAAACTTTCTTTGACCATACGGGCTATAAAATTAAGTGAATTGCTTTCCAGTTTATAACTTCAACAATCATTTCTCAATTTTTTGAAGCAAATTAAATTATTATTTAAATGATTGTTCTGGCCTCGGGTATCAATTTTCGCCTTATTTAATTTGCGTTCATTACTGTTTCCCCGATTGACTTTTTCCTTGCATTCTTTACTTTATTTTCCATGCCTTTTCTCTTAAAAATGATTTTTCAATTTTTTCAATTTTAAATTATTTTTTTACACTTTAATTAATTTTTGAATTGTGATTTTTAATTGTTTTGCAAATAATTTTCATGCATTTAACTTTTATTCTTCTTCACTACAAAAACCCAATTATGTTATAAAATATTAATAAAGTTTTAGGTTTTCAAAAATGTAAGAAAAACCACAATTCTTTCTAGGATATAAGTAAAAATTAATTTTTTTGATCATCTTTCTTTGATGAGTTTTCATTTATTTTCATTTTGATAAAAGATTAAAAATTTAATTCTACGCAACATAAATTTTCGGTTTTTTCTTTATCAAGTGTTATTTAAAAAAATAGGATTGCCTACTGCAGTGGTTCTCAATTAATATAAAAGCGCGGAACACCATTCACATGATTTTTTTACGCGGAACACTGACAAAAAAATACTTGCCCACAATGAGTGACCAATCACAAATTACTATAAATCTGTTGTAAACGTAAACAATGCCTTCTTATTAGCAAAGAAAATACCACGCGCAACAATAACAAGCAATAAAAACACTTTATATTTGTATGTTTATATATCTGTGTAACGGCTTTCTTATTGAATCATCTTATAAGAAAATTAATTGAGGTTTTTGATGATATGTATCTTAAATGCAAATTTAAAGATAAAATGTCATTTTTTTCGCGGAACACGAGGTTGAGAACCACTGGCCGACTATATGCAATTAAGAAAAATGAAGAATAACTAACTGGGAAATCAAGAATATTAACAAGAAAATCCTACCCATTTCTAAATATTCATCAAATATATCGAGCTCGTTTGTATCCAGTAAACGAAAATCCTTTTCCCACTGTGGCAGGTTTTTCGAATTCTTTTTCAATATTTCATTTGTGTCAAAAGATCCGCCAGAATCAATCGTACCTTGCGATTCCGTCAAATGTAGACTCGATCGAGCAAATTTCCAATCTTTCGTGTTTCTATGTTTGAACTTGTAGAGATAGTGGAACCACTTTTTTTTTATGATCCTTTAAAATGAACAAAACGAAAATCAATTCTCAAATAAACGGAAAAGATTTCGTCCTAACGGTAGAGAGATCTCCATGATATTATTCATAATCTGTTTACCCACAAAGATCACGAGCATTTGAATTGAAAGTTCCATTAAACAACCGGCAGGATCACACTGAAGAATTATTTTCTTTATTTTTATTAAAATTAAGATTTTTGCTCCCTATTTGTTCTTGACACAAGATCGAGAGGAAATAAAATAACTTAAGACCTAAATGCAGGAACGGAATGATACGAAGAATGGAAAGTGTAAAAATCCTAAGAACAGATAGGCTATATTTTTTTGAATTGAAAAAAAAATGTAAACCATATAGGATAGATATGCTTCACTTGAATTAGGAGCACCCTTCTTAAGTGTGAGATAAGATTTTTGTCATTTAGCCAAATAGAAATAAAAGAACTTGCCAGAGGAATGATGATAATAAATTTGATGTATGTAAATATTCTCCTATAACAGTGGAAGATAGACCAAAGTTTATTTTTGTTTTAATCAATGAAATTTTCTTTTAATTTTCTTTTAATTATTATTATTTACAAAAAACTGCGAGTAATGGCTTCAAAGAAAATATCAAGTAATTATTTGAATATAACTCCTGAGAAAACGCAAAATAGTCAATTTTGGTACATTTTTTCGAAAGCATCTTCAAATAAGGGACTCAGGCATTTTTGGTGTGAGATTCTTTGAAGAACTAAATGATTGTAATTTAAATTAATGTAGTCGAGACTGACACAAACAAATGCGATTTTACATTACTTTTATTTCTTGTTAATGTTTTTCTCACTTAACACAATTTCTATATTTTTACTCACTTCTTCTTGCCTCCAACCGAAAAAGTAATCATAGTTTCCTGGCCGTCCGATGAATCTAAAAATTAAATGATAAAAGATTTCGAGCCTTTTGATATATTTAAACGACTGTAAAGAAATGGAAAAATTATTCGGGTGACGTATTCAGGCGAGAGCATAAAGGACAATGTTTCCCATTACACTCCAATGAAATGAAATCGTGTTGGACTCCAATTTCTTTGAAAAACTTTTGGAATGATTTACAATTAAAAACATCACCAACAACGTGTAGAATGAAGATCTTTTCTATTGTTAACAAACATCTATAGCATACCCAGCAAAAAGAAATTTTGAAAAATCTATCATCCAAACTAAAATATGAACTCGGACTTCTGCTAGTGAAAAAGAGTCAACAAACCATTCTGCTAAAAATATTTTTATTTAGGGTCTATATGTTGAATCACTAACAAATAGTTTTAATTTCTCGCAAAATATATATCCAATTTACAGAAACGGATGAAAGTTTGTTTGTTTGTTACCCATAGAATTCTCCACCGTTGGACCTAAGGTGCTGAAGTTTTGCATGTGACCCTCATTTGACTCGGGACATGTCATAGGCTGTGTTTCAACCCCAGGTGACCACCCATATGGTACCCTAACCCTACTTTATCATAAGTCATATATAAATTACATGTACTTTTTTTTAATTAAATTTTAATGTATTTTTTAAATTATTTTTTTTAAATGAATGAAGTGAAATAAATTTCTTTATTTTGAATCTGTTTACTATTTTTTAAATCGTGCAACGCCGGGTACCCCAGCTAGTTATATATATTCAATTTATTTCTCCTTTTTGGCATAGATTTTATTGTACTAATTCCTACAATTAGAATTACCGACAGTATTTCCCAAAGGCCGATTGATCAAAAAAATAATACATAATGAAATTATACATAAAATTATAAAAATTAATTATCTTTCTAAACAACTGATGACCGATCACACTTAATGAGGCATTTATGGCAACTCATTAAATTTCATGTTTCATAATATGTCTTTACCATGTTTTTAATCTAATTACATGTTACCGATACGCCTAAAATTATCCGAAAATTATTCGATTGTTTATTCAAATGTTCCAAATCATTTTTCATTTTGTTTTGATGTGTAAATTACTATTGTAAAGGAAGCCGTTTATATCTATTGATAATCTTCTCAAAATATCATTAAAAACAGCTTTATCCGACACGCGTCCTACAAGTCGCATGCAACTCGGTTGGAATTTTTGGTGTTAATATTTATTAAAATAATATTTTTCTTAAAATATATTTGTCAGATATTTAGATAATATTTTTGATCAACAAATATGACAGAAATATACAAAAAAAGAGAAAAAAGCAAATTTGATGTATATTAAAATAACTGAAAGGGAATTTTTAATAAAAATATAAATAATAAAAATATCTATTAATTTTTGGTAATTTTAATTTAAACTTGCATTTATAACCAAAATTAATAAAATAAAGATAAAAACTAAAAATATTAATCTCTATTCAAAATTCCTTTATTCTTAGCCTCTTAGACCAGGAACGTTTTTTTGTCTCGCCAGGCAATTCCTGAATAAATCACCCTTAATAATGAATTTTGGAATACACTGTTGAACCATTGCATTAATCCGGATGAAACAAGTATCCAGTTTTATAACAGGCACAGTTTACCTTTGCTAGTTATGCTTATTACGAGTCAAATTCGTTCTTATTAACGGAGTTGGAGGCTGATAAACTATAAAATAAGTACACGTTGTTTATTTTATTTAGCTTTTCGAAGGATTTTTTTTTGCAGAAAATATTGATGAGTTAATTTCATGTTGGAGGAAATATTATTTATGATCAAATTTAGGAGGAAAGTTTCTATATAATCAGAAATCCTTTATTAGACCATGCAAATATTAATAAAAAAATTACTTACGATCCTTTGAAGAATGCGATGTAAAACAATGAGCAATAGAAGTTAAAAAATTGGAACACGTACATCTTCAAAGTGAGGTTATCATCGTATTCGGTTTGGGTACGAGGGTTTTCTAAATTTAAAAAGTCTTAATAAATTTATAATATAATTTAGTAAAAATTGATTTAATTACTTTATTCTTAATGCAAATAAAATAATATTAATAAATAAAATAATATAAATACTATAAAATAATATAAATACTATAAATAAAATAATATTAATGAATAAGCCTATACGTGTATAATTAAATGATGATTAATTTTAACCAATTGTGATTCAATGACGAGTAAGATTTATGATAATTATTTCAGTGAACCAAACACTTTACTACATCTAAATATGTTTATGAGTCTGTTTGCAATTAATATTCAAAGTGAGTGATTCTAGAGTAATTAGAATTGAAGTGTTCAGTTAGTGTCTATTTTCCCATTGTATTGTGTTTAGTTTTGTGTTAGTTTTTTTTTGTTAAAAAATGGAAGTGGAAAAATGAAAATTGTTCATTATCTAAACTACAAAACTAACCAATTCCGCAGGCTAAAAGAACATTTTTTGTTAAATCTATACCTATATAAAGGAAAAAGTGGATATATTCATTTATTCATTCAACTATCATAATATCTCCCAAAACGTGTAGCACGTTCTTATCCTGGTGTAAAGTGATTCTGGCTGCCCTATCAACTGTGAGGTTTTCAAATTTTACGTGTAAAGTCGGGTAATAAAGCTAGTCATTCTATTTTTTATTTTTTATAATAAATAGATATACAAATTATTTATTTTGTGATAAAAAATTGTTTATTTATCAAAATAAATAAAACTAAAGGGGTTTTTGTATCACAATTTGTATCACTAGTTATTATGCACATTTACAGACCCTTTTGGCAGGGCTTCAACACTGAAAACTCATTAATCCGTATTGACAATAACACGAGACCCTAGAAGACTAATTTTTAATTTTTAAAATTTGTTAATTTATATGGTTCTTCAATTTTATATATAGGTAACAATGAATATAATGAATATATTATGTTTATAAGTGAGTAATAAATTGTTTTGTTTATATTGACAGATTTCAAGGTGTTGGTAGAATTCGAAAAACCTCTTTAGGCATCTTTGTTAATAGAATAAAAGATAATAATTTGTCCATGATTTAATCATAAAGGTCAATATGTTTATTAAATGGCAATATTTTGTATTAGCTGTATAAACTTCAAAGACTTTCGAATATGTCATTCTACACTGTTTTTTCTTTTATTTTTGCCTTTTTAATACATTTATAAAGAAAAAGACATTAAAATTAATATGAAATTTTATGAAATTACTATGAAAAAAAATAAAAATATTACAGCGTTCAACGGGAGGGTTCATAAAACGTAAGAATTTGAATTTTTTATTTGAATTTCTTTTACAAAATACTTGATCAAAATCAGTGGTTTCCAACTTGCGGGTTGCAACCCAGAAGGGTTCACGTGAAACCTTTTAAAAATTAATTCTGTAAATAATAAATCGCGTTTTTTGTAGAATTTTAAAATTTCTAATTTGCAAGTTTTTTTTGTGGTGCCTTACTATTAATTTAATTTAAGCTATCCTGCTGTTCTGATTACACTACAGTGACGTACAATACTATGATTCATTCGATAGATAAATTATTATGATTCAATTATAAAATTTGTAACTAAAACATGATGCCTATAAATTATCAGATATTAAAGAAGTCAAATATATAATGCTTAGTTGCAAAAATGCATTGAAGGAGGAGTAATCCGATTAATTTTATTATTGATGCCGCCGAAACTTTTCAAATTTTATTAACGGTTGCAACACCATAAAGGTTGAGAAACGCTGATCTAAATTATACTTTTATATGTATTTTTTTCCTCATTTTAAATTCAAAATAAATGAAAACTCATATATAACTCTGGTGCTTCAAAGCCGAAAGATTTTAAAAAAGAAATCAAAACTTTAAACGTTATAGTAGGATATTATGTTAGGTCTGAACCTACCTCATATATGTATTACATAACACTCGGGTGACATATTGTGATGTAATATTATACACTGTTTCGTAATACTGTATTTCATTTGAGATGTGTACTTACATAATCATTAGGTCAAAAATTTATTAATGACCAATTAACAAATGCATAAGTAATATGCAAGGCAAAATATAGTAGGAAACCTACTATATGGAAGAGGTATAATCAAATGTACCACTTTAACGATGCGGGTACAATCATCGTGACACTTTCTGTTTCTTGAAGAATTTATTTTGCTTCTTTTAGTTTATGGTGCTTTATTGCTTTATCACTTTTTGATTTTAGAAGATTTTTTCTTCTTGGTTTTTCTATTTTCTATACAGCTATTTGGGTAGCTTGTATTTCGTCTTCATTTGTTTTATTCAGTTCTCTATCAACTTACTATTTTTTTATTTTAAGAACTTTGAGGTATTTCCCTCATGTAAAATGAAGAATATTGAAATTATAAATGTAAAGGAAATCGAAAAAAACGAGTAAAATCTTATAATTCAAAACACTTTAGATAAATCTTACCAAAATTTGTCAAGCGAACAGCAATAAATTGATAGAGCTAAAATAAACAATAAATTAATTAATAAATATTTGGATAATTATAAGCCTTAATAAAATATTATCTCCTTCTAGCGACGAATTTAACAATTTGCCCCCCCCTAGGCCAGTATTTCTATGCCACCCCTTCAAAATTAAAATTGCATATTGATATCCACAAATGTTAATATAAGTTTTATTGGAAAGATAAATCCAGCTTCGGCCTGTTTCAATTAAAAAATGAAAGTAATTAAAGTATTAGTAACATAATGATTAAACATTTCTTGAATGCTCTTCCTTAGTTATTACATGTACAAATTACAATATGTCATGTGTCCCTTGTTCGGGGCCTTTTTGGCCTAATGGTAAATGCAGCACTGCCCTTCCAATAGAATAGAGAAGAGCAACCAAAATATTGAAATTTAGGTAATATTATTAGAGTATATCCAAATGAAGCAAACTAAATATGTTACAAATTTAACATCCCTTTATGTTTGATTATTCTATTTCACAATTTTACCATTTATTCAATTCACTTTTTGATAGGTGAGGTAGAAGTCTCATAGTACAATTATGTTAAGTAATATATAGTGACAAAATGACAGATCCACGACAAAGTAAAGACATGACTCACAGTCCTATATTGTTGGAGAATCATCCTTAGACGACTGCTATCTAGTTGTTCCTTCTTTCATCAAAGATAGATGATATATGTACATATTATCTATAGTTGACTGTATAAGTCTTCTTAAATGCTTTGACAAGAAATATTGCCTACAGTAATTTGGGTTTTAGCGACTCACTTGGTGTTCGAAGACTCCATAAGAGAGCATTTGAAGAGTTTTGTATTTTATTTTAATTTTATTCTTTATTCGAAAACATAGAAGATATATCCCAATTAAGTTTTTTCTAAACACAGTCAAATGGCATCAATAGGGTAGGATGTATAATATGCTTAAATTGCTATTTATTACTGTCTTTGCCATGTAGAGGTTTATGTATTTTAGCACTGGCAGATCTTAAAATTGAAAACCTTACCACATTTAATATTAGAATCGCACATAGATCCATAAATGCTGCCAAACCAGAAGTCAATAATTTTGTGAAACTCCCGATTATAGCATACCTGGCTCTGTATAACATGCTGGTGATTATTATTCTAATAAGAATGACCGCCGTGATTACACTCAAGACCACAGCTATCTGGACATAAAGTTTAATCATAAATGACAGAAATAAAAACAGCATACCATGAAAAAAACAGTGAAAAATGATGCGAGTTTTCTTAAAATTGTATCCTTTTAATTTCATATGCCATTCCCATTCCTATTCAATAAATGTATGTAATAAAAGGTTCCGAGTGGAAAATAGTACCCCAGTTATAAAATTAATTCTTTGACTTTGACAGTTCTTTTCATAATCCAATCTACGATCTTCCTAAATTACAATTTTCAACAAATAAACATGAACGGGAACATTTGGGATAATATTTACAGATATTCTCAACACTTGCAAGACATAATCAAAGAAATTTCAAATAGAATATTAAATATCAGACCGAAATGTATTGGGTTGAGTAAAATGCAATTTCGTTTTTTGGCGATAGATGGCAAAAAGAGCGAGATTTGCATATAAATGTCAGTTGTATTGTAAATCCTCCATATGTTATTGAAAGATAAAGTTTCCGAGTGTGTATTAAGAAAGCATTTGCTTTAATTACATTAAATAATTATTATTTTGTGTGGGTTTGAAAATGGAAAACAATAAACTCTAATTTCGATGTTTGATACTTTAATACTAGCGCAAAGATCAAAATGCATTGGAGACGAAAAAGAAAATATGAGCTGTGTATGGCGACGGAATTGTGAGTTAGAGAACGTGTCAAATTCGTGCTGGAAATACCTCATGTGAAGATATTAACCGTTCTAGTAAGCCATCAGTGGTTGATGACGATCAAATCAAAACAATGATCAAAAACAATCGACGGTAGACAACACGGGAAATTGCAGAGATAGTAAACGTATCCCAAAAAGCAGTTGTGAACCATTTACAAGCTCTTGGTTATTTGAGTTGTTATGATATTTGAGCAGCTCACAACTTAACTGAAAAAACTTAATGGACTATTTGTGATTCGTTACTAGAAATAAATAAAAAGGTGTTGTTCCTCAAACATATAATAACAGGTGGTGAAATGTGGGTTCTTTATCATAATGCAGAACACGAAAGAAAGATATTCACTCAAAAAAAGTCATGTTATGTATATGGTGGGAGTGGTATATTACGAATTGCTTCCTCTGAATAAAACTTAATATCATTAAATACTGCTCCAAAATGAACTCTTTGAAAGAAGAAATCAATGAAAAGCGTCCAGAACTAGCCAATCGCTTTGGAGTGATTAGTGACCCGGCAAAATATTAGTGCAATTTGGCTGGATTGTTCTATCTGCTGGTTCGTATCATTAAATTCTTCCTTAGTATCTAGTTTCGTTCTCTTTACGGCCGTCTTATCCTCTTAAAACGTTAAGCTTGTAGAACAATCAGTAGTAAATAATATACAAAATTCTAATGGATATTTTCTTTTTTTTATATATTCCTTAGTAGTTTTATTATCTTTATAAACAATTCTGTTCATTAAAAAATTATTAACACATTGAAGATCAAGCGTTTTTTCTAATTCATTCAAGCGGCCGAGTATTTCTCCTATTGCTATATTTTACCCTTAACTATTAATAAGTTTATATCTCATCATCTTTTGATAATTTTATATATTAAACATCCAGATTTTAAATATACAGGAATGCAGGCTTGCATCGTATTACCCCCTATATAATTTGAACTCAGTTTGTTAAACTGTGCATAAAATATCCTTTTCATTAGTGAAATTGATAATTAAAAGAATTTTGATACCGATCTCTGGGTAATGGTATAATAAAATAATAACATTATGGTACCGGTCATAATATCATACAAAATTTATTATGTTTTATAAAATATTTAAATATTAAAAATTAAATATTATATTAAGTAAATAAAATATATTTGTTTATCTATACTCCAATTTACTTTCCGAAATCCAAAATTCAAATCAAACATGTATAAAGAAATCACTGAAGTTGCTAAAGAAGTCGAATCATCAGAAGTAGTTGCTGAAGTTGAAAAAACAGAAAAAATCAATCAAGGCCAATCAACATATATCATAAATAAATGTTGCATTTCAATATTACAATACAATTATTTAAACAAATTTAAATGAGGTCTATACGTGACCTACATAATTTAGTAGTAGAATGAGTCGCACTGAAATTCTAAAACCTTCGTAGTAGAAAAATGTAGGTCACTGAATTCCATTGAAACCAATAAGTGGCTCAATTTATGGTTATTTCAAGTTCAATATGTTTAATTAAAATCAAATATAGAAATTATGTAAGCCTGATATAAAAGTTACGAAGGCCATGTGATTATTTAAGTCCAACATTTAACCCAGCATGGATAATTCTAACCATTTCCTCATAATCGTGAGTATTCCAAGAAAATTGAAGATCTGTTTGTTTTCTCTTCCACAACTGAAGGAATACTGATCCTAAATATAAGTAGTAATAACAATTAAAGAAATAGTTTTCAGAGCGCACCCCACAAGGAAATGCAAATTGAATATATGATCGTAAATGAATTATCAAATATTGCAGCGATTCTCGAAAAGAGACAGCTCTCGTACAAAATCCAGTAATCACAGTCTCCATCGCACATTGGACACATGACATAGGATCCTACCCCATTTTCGTTGCATATTTCCATACTTAATTATATATAAAAATTGAATCATATTGTCTTGATCTACCTCTGCTCGTCATGGGCGTAATTAGTAAGATTGTACCCAAATCCAAAGATTCCTAGTAACGAAATTGGAATCAATAAATACGTATACAAGCCCAACCAGGCAAAATATATGGATATTTTTTCGCCAAAATATTTTCTGAATTTTTGAATAAAAATTAACGCCTCCGAATAGTCTTACTTGCTACCTGATTAACTCAATCGGTTGATAACGACAGAATCTTTTTGGTCTTGCCCAATATTCGTAAAGAATCTATTTATGTTTAATGATTAAAACTAACTTAAGCAGTACTTACTTGTCTTTCACTTTTGCTTGTATTATTCGTCAAATCATCCTTATATTTCCCCTAAAGAAGTATTATATAAACATAGTATTGACAGTACATCAAGGTCAAAGATCGAATGCGCAATCCCTTTAAATGGATATTTTTTGCGTAATTCAACATATGGTTTATTCATTACGCAAACTTTACTATTTAAAAAGATGCGCAAATGTGACATAAAGCTAATGCTAAGACGGATTCAAGTATTGTCACAATTTATTTTATCTGGACATTCATAATTACCAAGAAAATATTGTAAGCGACCTCAAAATTACAAAGAACGTTGGAATAAATATTTTACAAGAATGAAATAGACAAAATAATGAAATATATTCCAACGGCATTTTCATCATCAATCGTTCTTAATCTTTGTAAGAAACAACAATATATTATGACTCAATAAATCAAATAAATATGATTGGTTATTCATCGAAAATAAATTATCATTAAGGTATTTCACAAAATTGTTTCAACAATTATCAAAATTTTCTGTGTAAAATATTAAGTGATTTCACATGTTGAATACAGACTAATTATTAGGTTTTAGTAAACGAAAAGAAGAGAGGTAAGAGAAATAGGAATTTTAAAATCTGTCGATTGTAAGAACATAGAATCAATACAGCCATGGCCAACCGGTGGCCCGCGAAGCGTTTTGATGTGGCCCGGACACAATTTTAAACATCAAATCAATAATTGTCTTTTTTAGAATTCATATTCGAATTAAGCATGTTTTTAATTTAAAAAATTGATTCTAAGTTATTTTGAGTTATATTTATTTAAATGAATTTATTGTGGCCCGTGATAGTATTTTTCCGAAAATTTGGCCCTTCGATTGATTTGGGTTGGCCACCACTGAATTAATACATACATTTATTAGTTTACATTAAGCATTAAAAAGTTAGTATCAGTAACAAAGTTTTGATCAATTGATTTGCGAAGAGAACCGTGCTGCTATTGCTATGTACGTTCTGAATGGCCTAGATGTGTATATGGGATTTTTGAATCACTAATTTCGTCATAAGTGTCAATAGGATAAGATGGATTGTGTTTCAATTCGTCGGTATCATTTGGAGTGTATAGAGGGTTGTGATTTGTAGAATGTCAGATCCAGTAATACTCGTTTGCGTAGTCGATTGTTCATAATTCGATTTTGGTAAAATTGGAGTCAGTCTATTGCTACTATAGCGCTGCAGATTGGAGTTATTGGAGCAATGAATTATAATTGTGGAAGTTTATTTTTTTTGCTTTTAGATTCATTTTTGGACAGTCAAAGAAACGTGTCGAAATGTTATTAAAACAAAAATTACAATTTCTTATTTTTAATAACGCATTTGTAATTTTTTTAAGTTAAATAATATTGAATGTACATGTAGGTAAAATCTTTTTAATTTTTTTGGTAATCTGCTTTAATTTTATTTTAAAATTTCATTTATCTTCATTTCGACTATCTATCAATATATTTTCTTATTTAATAACTGCATATTATTGAAAATGTTAATTGAAAAGTTGAGGCTGAAAATTAGTGTTAAACAGTTAAAATCATTATTTATAATCGAAAGTAATATAAATGAAATCTTAAAAATATGTTCAAAAATAATTATTTTATAATTTGTTCAATGATAACACATTCAAAAATACGAAAAAAAGATTTCACAAGAAAATATGAATTAATAAGTAATTTTTTGTTCTTAATTACAAAATTTTTTTTATATGTGAAAATATATTTTGTTTAAAAATGTATTTAATATTAAATAGTATGATATCAGATTACACTTATTAGAGTATTCGTTAATTATAAAAGTAATGGCTGATCTTAGGCTTATTTTGAGTGCACCAATTATTCGGAAATTTTGCATGATTTTTAACCTAAAAATGCCAAAAAACTCCTGTTCCCAATAATTGGCACGCGCCAATTATGCGGTGGAAAACGGAAGTCCGCGCGTTGAACATACCTGTCTTAGGCATTACAACATATAATTAGCCATCCAAACAGGATTAGACAAATAAAAAGAGCATATAAATATACACATCGATACTCTTATGTCATAATAGATGTGATGAAATCTTTTTTCGTATTTTTGAATGTGTTATCATTGAACAAATTATAAAATAATTATTTTTGAACATATTTTTATTAATTATAGATCCAATTCAGATCCAATTCATTATTTATTATTTTTCAAGTCCTTAAGCATATTTTTCATCACAAATCATCAGATATATAGAAGAGTCTGTTTTTGAGTAAGTATATGCAGGGCCGTAACAAGGGTGGTGCGAGCGGTGCAGTCGCACAGGGAACACGTCTGAAAGGGTCGTGGAGCATTTTTTCTTGGGTCGCGGAGCATTTTGACAAATTCTAATAATGAAAAATAACATTAAATTTTTAATTTAAAAAAAAATTTGAGTACTTTAATTATTTAAAAATTTTTTTGGGTCGTTTGGAGAAATATTTTAGGATTTTGGGTCGTGACCAAAAATCCTTAAGAACGCTGACTTAAGCATATCATTAAGCGGAGGAAAAGAAACTAACAAGGATTTCACTAGTAGTGGCGAACGACCGGGAATTAGCACAGCGCCGAATCCTGTATCTTTGATACTAGGAATTATAGTGTACAGGTTGTGTCTTTAATTGAATATTCTGCTTCAAATTCACTTGATTGTGATGTTGTCCACATAGGGTGTTAGATGAGTCGGATTGTTTGAGAATGCAGTCCAAATTGGGTGGTATACTCCATCTAAGGCCAAATACTTGTGTGAGTCCGATAGCAAACAAGTACCGTGAGGGAAAATTGAAAAGAACTTTGAAAAAAGAGTTAAATAGTACGTGAAATCCCTTAGAGGTAAACAAGTGAAGCCAAAGATGTTATATGCGGGCCGCGAAACAAAATTTTGGGAATGTTTAAATTAATTGTAACCTAAAATTAGAAAATTAAAAAATGTTATACCTAGTCACCGATGAGATTTCTTACTAATCCATTAACACGCACAAATTGCAAAGCCTAATCATATTAAGTGGTCCGCGAAGAAAAACGTTTAAGAATCGCTGGCTTAAACAGTTTTTTCATGATTATTTTTTAACTTGTCACGCTGATATGCTGAACTGATATCGTACTACTTTACATTTTACTTTATTATTGTTACTACCTAACCTTTTAGTTTTTGTGCATATATGTTTATTAGTGAGATAAAAGTGAATTACTCATATAAATTAAGTATTTAAATATTAATAATATTATATCTGCCATTAATTGGTTTGTTTGTATGTGTGTCAGATGCATATGCATGTAAATTATTCAGAATTCATTAAAGTAGACCGAATTATATTAAATTTAACATATAAATTAAATACTGCTGATTATAACTTAAAATCCATAAAAACAAAATTTAACTTATTCATTTTTTATCTGGCGATTATATCAAGATTGTTGATGAGTTCAGGTTTGGTCATACAGATTCTAGTATCTTTATCTGGAATAACTTTAATCATTAACTCCCTTTGGCTATTCAAGACTGATGGACCCAAGCTCTTGTAACGAACTTTATCAAGAGCATCACTGGCATTAGAAATGAATCCTCTAAGGGAAATTTCTTTGTTTAAATAGGTGTTGATGACAGTGGCGTAGCTAGAGTACTTGGCGCCCGGGGGCAGGGATATTTTTGGCGCCCTGGGCTTACTATAAAAAATTTTTTGTGATATTAAAATAGACATATGTAAAAACGCCAAATATAAACTGCATATTAATAAATTCTAAAATAATATTTTAAAAAATATAAAATATAAAAATATAACAAAACTAGAAAAAAACTGGAAAACAAAAAAATAAAATCCCTTTTTCATCGTTTATTTTAAAAAATTTTCAATGCTTGACTATTTTTATATATATTGCGTTCAATCCGGCGCCCCAAAAATTGTGGCGCCCGGGGCAACTGTCACCCCTCGCCCACACCTCGCTACGCCACTGGTTGATGATCAAGCTCATCAACTGAGACATCTAGGCTTGGAAAGCAAAGGTTTCAGCTTCTCGAATGTTTGAATTTATTTAATAGATTTTAATAAGAATTAACAGTAGCAATATTTCGAACGAAGCATGAATCTTATTTTTTGAATATTTAAACAATCATTTTAATTTATTTAATTTAATAATGTATTTTAAATTTAATTATTGAATTGATATATTTATTAATTTGCAAGTCAGAGGCACTACAGAAATATTCAAGATAAGTTTCCTAGTCTTTTTTCGAAATTGAAAATTGCGAAATCCAAGAAATACAAAAAAGTAAGAATTTAACAAATCAGTGGCGTCACTAGGGTTGGTGTCTCCTCTGAATTACCCGTTAATATAAAATAATTAGCGGATAAAATTAAAAACCAAGCTTAGTGTTGATTAATTAAGAATTTCAGTGTAATTAAAAATTATAAACGTAGATATTATTATCACTAAATTTCATTATATAATTGAAGTATTACATTGCATAACATAATAAAGACATTTAATTAGAGTTGCATGTAAAAATATTTGATTTGAAATTTTATTAAACCTAAAATTTTCCGGAGAGTTCCAACTATTTTATTATTGAATTTAAATTTAGACATTGTATAGTTTTAATTGTAACTCAATTCATACTAGTGAATTTTTAGTGACAAAATCTGGGGTTGGCAAACTTATTAGTGAACGGGGCCTCGTGGAAATTAATTTTTTGTTGGATGCCGCATGATAAAATTAAAGGAATATAGAAAATCAATTTACCAAATATTTAACACTAGTTACTAGATAAAAAGTTATGGTTGTACCATAGCTAGTCTAAAGCAACTTCAAAAGTATGATCTTAGAAAATTATGATCCTAAACAGAGAAACCCAAGGACAACTCATTCGAGGAAATGATAAACTATTTTCAACTAATGTTGTCTTTACTGAAACTTATTAATTATTAAATTTACTTGATAAACTGTATGCAATAAAAACGAGCAATACATTTTCTACAATTGGTGAATATTATAGCATGGATAGGACTGGCTATGATGATGGGTTTATGATTTGAAACGAGTATATAACTATTTTTAGACATTTCCCCGCTTGAAGAACGAACTTATAATCTAATAATCTAGCGGATTCTAGTTAAAGAAATAAAATTGAATAGTTTAAATAAACGTGAAAATGAATATTTGACAAATATGATTAATAATTACCAAAATAAAAACGGAATCAGGTATATGGAATTTATCAACAGTATTTTGTAGTGCCTCTGACTTTCAAATTAATAAATATATTAATTTAATAATTAAATTTCAAATACATTATTAAATTAATTAAATTAGAATACATTGTTTTAATATTCTTATATATATATATATAAACTTTCTTTCAAATATCTCCATCTTTTAATCAATAAAAAATGTGCTCAAAACTTAGTAATTGGAACAATTTGTGGATCAAAATGCTTTACCTATATATCAAATGGATATTACAAACGGATAAATCTCGTAAAGCTGTTTCTGGTACTCCTACTAGTCTTCAGATCACAGTCAATGGATGAGGTAAGTTCACATCAGCAATTACGCTCGGATCCTGGAGACTCCACCATCGCAATTGAATATCTAAACAACCCGAAATCAGGAGAGTCGTATTCAATGAGATACAATGCCATTCGCAAATACTAGATGCACTTTGTACAGAGACGTGAAATCCAATAAATATATTTTTCCGATTATTATTATGTTCCGACAGATTTATTCATATTTCATGTGAAAAGAACCTCTAAGAAAAAGAAATTTTGACATATTAAACAAGCGTTGATGGTCTCAAACTGAGATATAAATAATTTAGTAAATCTACTGCAAAGAATTTTTTGATACTTCTATTTATATTATTGTCATCTTTTGCAATACAGAATGCACTATACTTAATGAATGTTTTGTATTTTTAGTGCTTATAAAAAACAATCAGCCATAAGTTCCACAAACCTTTTTTTGAATATTATATCTATGATTAAAGATATATTAACATAAAAAACATACTTCGTGGAGAGGATATGCTGCGAGATATACTCCATCCTTTATTAGTCGATCAATTCCTAAAATAAAGATCAGTTGAGAACTCTTTGAAAATGATCTAGTAAAAATTCATTGGCAAACTGATAGTTAAATTTTAATAACCAAAATCCATTTCATTGCATCATTGTGTTGATGTTATGCAAATAAGTACAAATGCAATTTAAATGCACAAAAGGTTGAATGCAGATCAAATAAAAATTCAATATTTTCTGAGAAAATAAGTTTGGAGGAGTTTGACAGGTGTAATAGTGCTTTATCTAGCGGCGGTAAAAAGGCAGTGAAACGGCTGGCAGATAATGATGATTAAAGTCACAGTAGTCTATATCAGCGATTCCCAACCCGTGGTACGCGTCGATTTAATTAATCATGTCAATTTTATTAAAATATATGTAACTATAATAAATGTTTTACTTTTCATCAAAACACATTCTGAGCATACGCCTTGATACATTATTGCTATTTATTTAGTGTTATAACAAGTTTAAAATAATAACAAATACGCGAGTATTAATATTTTAATTTTTTTTCTAATATAAGGGGTACAATTTAGGATAATGAACTTCCAAGGGGTACTCAAGCCAAAAAAGGTTGAGAAGCGCTGGCCTATATAAGTGGAAGAAAACTTGATTAAATATGCCAAGTGGTCAAGAATTAAATATTTTCATAAAAGACAATTTAGAGTGACTTATGAGTGAATGCAAAATACGATCGCTAAGATTTACAAGTACTTCATATTGAACTATAGTTTGTAGTGTTTCTGCTTAAAAATACCTAAGTAGATAGAAGTGTCACGTTGGATCAATCCCCGTGGAAAATATCTAGGTCGACTCAGAATTTTATGTATGACACGAAAATGAGATAGATAGAAAAAATCCTTAGTTTCTATGGAAATGAGCTCCAAAGTCTAAATTAAAATATAGGCCACATCATAATATAACATCTTTATATTATGAAACTAAGACAAACTTATATTATAGAATTAA